>RJWJ010004943.1:0-66528 GCA_004363605.1 Indri indri
ACATATCTGACAAAGATCTTGTAAGCAAAATATTTAAAGGATACCCAAAACTCAATAAGAAGAAAATAAACAACTCAATTAAAATTTGGTAAACGGTTTGAACAGACAATTCACCATAGAAGACATATAGGTGGTAAATAAGCTCGTGAAAATATGCTCAACTTCATTAGTCATTAGAGAAGCACAACTTAAAACCACAATGAGATGCTACTACACACCTGTTAGAATAGCTAAAATTAAAATAAAATAAAAAACCTGAAAATACCACATTGCAGTAAAAATGCTGAGCCTTTTGGTGTTCATTCTATGTCATTGCTGTTTTAATAAATGACTAAACACTATATTTGCTAACAAAATGCATAGTCGAAATGTTTGCATAAAACTATGTATATGTTTTTTGTATGATCTCAAATTTTATGTGTGTATGAAATTGTCATCTTTCCCATTAATTGTATGGAATATCCACATTAACAGTTAAATTAGCATACTTCTTTTCCTAGTATGTGTTAAGGAGGGAAATATCTATTACACCAGAACAATTGGTGATCTTAATATACACACTATGGATGTCTTAGAAGCAAAGCTATTAATTTTCAGGAAAATATATTTTTAGAGCAAGTAGTACTTCTAGTAATATAAAATACATGACTCTCCTCCACATCCATTGCCTCATCTTTAGTCTGGAACATTATTGTTTCTTGCCAGAGCCACTCTTCTAAACTCCTAACTGTTCTTTTATTTCCCTCCCTCCCCTCCTTTTATCCATTTTCCACATTTTATTCAGAGGAATGATAAATCATAAATTTAACCATAACATGATATTGCCTGATGTTTTCAGTAGCTTTTCGTCATACCTCGAATAAGATCAAGATCCTTCCTCATGAATTTTATTAATAGCTAAGGTGATGCAAATAGCTTCAACAAATGAACTTTAAAATACACAATAGTCCAAATATGAGACTATTTTATTTCTTTCTCAGATGAAGTCAGAAGGGTTTGCTACTGACTGGAAGGGTACCCTCCTCCAACTGTTTATTCAGGGTCTTCAATGTTGAATTTCACCATCTTCTATCTGTGACATCCAAGTTTGACATGATCATCTTCATCGAGTGCATGCGTGGGAAAAATGCGATAGCTCCTCTCTTCTCTCTCAAATGGACCACACTTGTCCTGACTATTTGCATAGTCATCCATGTTCTGTCCTTGAGGTAAAGGCATAAGTATTCTGTCATCAAGAAGTTTTCTGTGATAACCCCAAATTCACCGCATCCACACTTGTCATGATTCTTTTCTTCCTCACATCCCTCTGCTTATTTCCTTCACGAAACTCATAAAAATTAGAATTACGTTATATGTGCATCTACTTCATTTCTGTCTCTTTCCCTATTAGAATGTAGTTTTCTGGAATATAGTATTCTGGAAAATTGTAGTGAACATGTCTCTCTTGCTCTCTATTGAATCTTCAAAGGCCAGTACAGTACCTGACACATAGTAGGCCCCAAATAAATACACCCTGTGCAGGTGTTTTAGCACTCTCACTGATAAAGAAAATCAACAAGGTCCCTTTTCTCACCACCAGATCCTTTGTCCTTTGTATGTCAATACTTTGTTCTAGGAACATAATCCTCCACTCTATTGTAAGATAACCATTATCTTAAATACAAAGTTGTTTTGAATTAAAGCTTGCTCTAAGTAAATAGTAACTTAATAAACAATATTAATCACGCGAAAGGTGAGGGAGGGGAAAAATTGTATTGAATGTGTTCTAAGTCCTAAGGCAAGCTCTCGGGTCTATAGTAAAACTATGCATAACTAACAAGCCAATCGTGGAGAATAAGAAAATATTTTAAAAGAATAAATCAAAGCAAAAGAATGAGAGAAATAGAAGTACAGAATATGTGGGACAAATTGAAAGTGAATGGTAAAGTGATAGCTTTAATCTTAAATTAGTAACAGCATAAGACATAACCTAAATACTCCAGTTAAAGGCAAAAGTGAAAAGATACAGTGATGACAATATACTGTTTACATGAGAAATTTCTTCAATAAGTGGATATAAGAAAGAATGGAGAAAACCGCAGTTGAGAAAAGTTATATATTATAAACAGTGGCCAAAAGAAGCCCATGTAGCTAATTCATATCAGGTAAAGTAGATTTAAAGACCAAAAAAGGTAAGAAAAATAACAGTTCACAATTTTAAATGTTTGAATTTTCAAAGAATATATTACTATTCTAAATTTCAAATAGTAGCATAACCTCAACTTGTATAAAACAAAGGTTTACAAGACTGAAAGGAAAACCATCCAAATATAAGGTAATCTGGGAAAGTTTTTATGTACCGCTCTCAGGATTTGATAAAATAGACAAAAAAGTTAAGTTTTAGATGATTTGATAAACATAGTTAAAGTTGATCTAATTGATATGCACATACATCAATTGGCAATGGCAATCGAAACAGTTGTTTCAAGCACATAAACAACATTTCTAAAAATTGTCCATATGCTGGGTCACAAACCAAAGCTCAACAAAATCCAAAGGCCTGATACCATGTAATGTTCTTTCTCTGGTCATAGTGGAATTAAGCTATAAACAAACAGCAGAAAGATACTAGTAAAGCCCCATGTGTTTGGGAAGCAAGATATACATGTTTAAGGATTGCTTTAATTTTCTCCAGAGTGTTCATATTCTCAGCTGGCCTAATCATTGCTTTAATATTTTTGACTAGGTTTGAAGACTAAACCCAGATCGTCAACTTAGAATAGAGAGTATAGCATAATGATTCATATTATGAGTTAGATTAGTTAATAAAAGGCAAAAAAAACACCCCAAAATATTAATATATAGCTATATTCACCTAACCCAAAACTGGGTTACTATAAGTAAATTATCTTAGCATCAATATATTTCACGGTAAAATTAATATAAGTATTTCTTTAGAAAACTTGTCATCAAAATTGAGTTAGATAATGGTTATGAAACAGAAGAGTTGCTGGCACATTATTAATCACTTTGTATATTTAAATACTTTTTGATATCATTACTGTTGCATCACCATCATTATTTTGTCTTCCAGAGAATAATAAAGTAATACTTCTGGTAAATATTACAATCCAATGGCGCAAGCCCTAATCTTAATTTTCATCAGAAGAGCCTCTTCTCCAGGGATGCTGCCTCCATCTCTCTTATAATAATCTAAGAATTTCTCAGAGTGCTTTCTTTTTTTCCAAAAGACCAGTTTACTTGCTACTGTGTTGTCCTTGAACCCTTCGTTAGTTTTTTACATTGCAAGGAAGAATAAATCTCTCACATTCCTTTGATACTAGGTTAAGGTGATCCAGGTCAAAAATATTACATCTTTCATTGTTTACTTCCCCAGAGCTTTTCCCAAATTGATGTCAGTGCAAATTATGTTGTTTGTGGACTCAGAACTAGGACCACCTTAAATAATTTGTCCTAGGAGTCTCCCTAGTGGTACTGTTTCTTTCTACCCCAAAGTAATCTTGCTATTTTTCTCTGACACTAGGTCCTGACTCGCTTTACTGTCTTTTAAACAAACACAGAAATGATGGCAATCTTGGTCTTCTCGTGTGAAATACTTATAGGATGCTTACGTAGTTTCCTGAATGTCTGACTAAATTCCTAAAGCCAGACTGGTTAAACAAATTAGCATTCCATTTGGTAAAAACCCATACAATCAAGCCCCTGAATCAGAATCTGCCCGCACTTGGAAATCTATCCTTATAACATAGATCTACATTTTAGAATGTTTTAATCACTTAGATTACCTGCCTCTGACTTATTCCTTTTTCTACCCATTTACTAAACTGTTATAAAGGTTATCACTCTATAGATCTAATACACATCCTACTCCTTTTTCCAACAAACTATGTCCTTCTACCACCACAAACCAAACGAAGTCCAGACTTCTTAGTTTGGCAAACAAAGTCTTTGACAATGTCTTAACTCCTATCACCTCCTGCCAAAAACTCTTCACTCAATCTGCCAGATGCATCTGTTAATTTTCAAATAAGTCACTAACTTTCAGGTGTACTTTCTTGAAACATAGTTTCTCTCTACTTATAATGTCCTTCTATTTTTCTATTTTCTTAAGGAACTCTAAGCCATCTATTAAAAACTATCCCAGTTTTCTTATAACTTTCTTTGTCTCAGCTTATTTTTTATTAAAACAGAAACATGAATTACAACATTTTTGTATTGCACTGCCATCATTTATGTATATAGGTTTCTTGGTGAAATATCTAAGCTGTTTAACCTGTGTAAAATCAATCATATTAAAATATGTCTGTCTTCCTCCTGAGATGTAATTTATATAACTCATCAATTACTCGTATGGAAGAGTCCAGGGTGAGATGTGTTGAGTGATGACTGTTCTCCAGGATTATGAATTGAGAAGTCAGGAAACATTGGCCAACTCTTAATCTCTAGGCATATTTATATAATAGAAGGTGTCTACTCCAAAGCAAGCACATAGAGATTCAGTATAAAACTAAGGACGTGGAATAATTAAGATGATCTCCTGATTCATACCTCCAGGGAATTTGTGTCAGGTTATTAAATATAAGCAAAATATAAGGAACTGGATAAATGTGCAAAAATAAAATACTGTAGGAAACTGAGAGAGGGAGTCTACCCTGCTTGCCAGTCTAATAATAAAGTTTAACATAAATAGTAGGAAGGTATATATTCCTCATTTAAACTTGGCCACTAGACAAGATTGTTTTCATCAGTGTCAACATAAATGTCATTGAGAGGGAATGACAGCAGCAAAAACTGCTGCGAGAGAAGTGATGCTAACACAAGAAGCAGAGTACCTGTGCCAGTGAAATGTTAGCACTGAGACTGGAAAACAATTGCATGAAGTGGAAAGAAAAGGAATTCATCGTTCACAGGGATGTATGTGAGCTACTTCTTAAATGAGAATAAAATGATGTTATGGTGGGTGACTGTGTCCCCTATGGATACTATTATCCTAAATCCATCTAGTTTAACATTTGTCCTGGGTTCTTCCCTTTTTATTACATGTCATTAATAATTACAATTTAAGTAAACTGGGATACAATTGGTAAATACATATGCAATGAAAAGTTTTTACTTAAATGTGTGGTTAAACTAAAATAACCACTGCTCTACACAAGGCAATTCACACCTTTCTTTTAAGGGAAGTATACAAGACACATACTGATAAAACAAAACACACTCAGAAACACATAGTTATGGATAGCTAATTCATTCCCATTGTGGGTGGTAATAGAAGGGGTATTTGATGGTACTGCTTCTGGTGGACACTTGTTTACTATTCAGTTGTTCTAAGGCCCATGCCATGGTAGATTGCAATGCATAAAACCACCAAGCCATTATTCAAGAATTAGTAGCAAACATGAGAAAATATATGCCAGGTAAGAAAGGCTGAGCAGGTTATCTGTAAGACACATAATGGGTCCTTAACATTCCTGCTGTGGGGAGTTTGGCATGTCTGATGTAAATCTATAATTATACAATATAATTCCACAACTTTTAAATTTATATTTTAGTTTCTAACCATCTTTCATTTCATAATAAACTCTGAAGAATGAGCTAGAATATAAAAGCATTCCCACTAAGAACTATAACAAGATAAAGATGCCCACTGTCACCATTTCTATTGAACATGGTACTGGAAGTCCTAGCCAGAGCAATCAGGCAAGAGAAAGAAATAAAGGCCATCCAAATCAGGAAAGAAGAGGTCAAACTATCCCTGTTTGCTGATGATATGATCTTGTATCTTGATAACTCTAAAGACTTGACCAAAGACTTCTAGTATTGATAAATGAATTCATCAAAGTCTCAGGCTACAAAATTGATATACACATATTCAGTAGCATTTCTATATATTAATTACAGTCAAGCTGAGAGTCATGTCAAGAACTCGACACCATTTACAATAGCTGCAAAGAAAATAAAATACCTAGCAATAAACTTAACCAAGAAGGTGAAAGATTTCTACAAGAGAATTACAAAAAATTGATGGAAAAAAATCATAGATGTCCACAAACAAATGGAAAAACATCCCATGATCATAGATTAGAAGAATCAACATTGTTAAAATGTTCATACTCTCCAAAGGGATTTACAGATTCAATCCAATTCTCATCAAAATACCAACATCAATTCCACAGATGTATAAATAATAATCCTAAACTTCATATGGAACCAAAAAAAGAGCTTCAATAGCCACAGTAATCTTTTTTTTACAAAGACATTTATTTTATTTTGTTTTTATTTTATAGAGGTACAAACATTTTGTTTACATATAATGCCTTTGCCTCATCCAAACCAGGGCTGCAAGCATGTCCTTCCCCCATACAGTGTGCTCCACATCCATTATTTGTGAGTTTACCTACCCCCACTCCCCCACCTGACTGGCACCCAAAAAGTCCCAGAACAACAAATGCTGGTGTGGATGTGGAGAGATTGGAACACTTTTACACTGCTGGTGGCACTGCAAATTAATACAGCACCTGTGGAAAGTAATTTGGAGATATCTCAAAGAGCTAAAAATAGAAATAACATTTGATCCAGGAATCCCACTACTAGGCATCAACCCAAAGGAAAAGAAGACATTTTATAAGAAAGACATCTACACTCGAATGTTAATGGCAGCACAATTCACAATTGCAAAGATGTGGAAACAGCCAAAGTAATCTTAAGCACAAATCTGCAGGCATCACATTACTTGACTTCAAATCATACTACTACAGTAACCAAAACAGAATGTTGCTGGTATAAAGGTAGACATGGAAACCAAGGGAACAGAATAAAGAACCCAGAAATAAAGCCATATAGCTATGACCAACTGAGTTTCAACAAAGCAGACAAAAACATGCACTGGGGAAAGCATACCCTATTCAATAAATGTTGCTGGGAAAGTTGGATTAAAGATTTAAATGCAAAACATGAAACTATAAAAATTCTAGAAGAAAACTTAGGAAAAACTCTTCTGGACATTGGCCTATGCAAAAAAAGTTTGTGACTAAGACTCCAAAGGCAAACACAGCAAGAACAAAAATAAATAAATGAGATTTAATTAAACTAAAATGTTTCTGCACAGCAAAAGAAATAATCAATGGAGTAAATAGCCTACAAAATGGGAGAAAATATTTGTAAATTTCACATCTTTCAAAGGGCTAATATCCAGAATATGTAAAGAACTCAAACAAATCAGCAGGAAAAAAACAAATAACTACATCAAAAAGTGGACGAAAGACGTGAATAGATTTTTTTGATAGAAGAGAGATGAATGGCCAATAAACACATGAAAAAATGCTCAACAACCCTAATCATCAGGGAAATGCAAATTAAAACCACAATGAGATACTATCTTCACCTATCAGAATGGTCTCTATTAAAAAATCAAAAAAACAATAGATGCTGGCATGGATGCAGAGAGAAAGGATCGCTTATACACTGTTGGTTGCAATGCAAATTAGTACAATCTCTATGGGTAACAGTATTGGGTTTCCTCAAAGAAGATCAACCTATAATTTGATCCAGCTATCCCACTACTGGGTATTTATCCAAATGAAAAGAAGTCGTTATATCAAAAAGAGCCCTGCATTCAAATGTTTATTGCAGCACAATTCACGATGGCAAAGGTATAGAATCAATATAAGTGCCCATCAACTGATGAGAGTAGGGGAGGAATTTTCAGAGAGCTGAATGCAAGAATGGATAGGTCGTTATTTTGGGGAGATAGGGGTATGGAAGAAGATGTCAGTGATGTCAAAGACAAACTGACCTATTTCTAGGGAATACTTGTGTCATGCCAGTGCTTGGTTTACTTGGGGAGAAAATTTGCATTTTCAAATCATTTATAAATGCAAATGATCAAATTGCTAAATTAGCTTCTGATACTATTGTTTTCTCTCATCTTTCCCTTCTGAGAGCACCATTAATGCAAGTTGCATTATTGGCTGAGAAATGAAGGAGCAGAGCTGAAACACCACTTTCTCCCCAGGGTAAGGAGTACAGTATTCAGAATGCACAAAACCTTCAAGTTTTCTTTTTCCTCATCTCCTCCCTACTCCCAGTGCTCACGTATATTCAAGTTCTTTGAAAAGTCACCTTCTTAGAATTGATTATCTGATTCTTCTCAGTTACACTGGTGTAAAAAGCTAACAAAGATATTTCAAACAAGCAGAGAGTTGTGCTGATAGCCAGGTGTCTAGGGATTTATTATATTATTATGAACATCTTTAATATTGAAACTCCATGGTCAAGGTCTCTTTATTTTTAATCCTGAAAGCATTTTAAAAATCATGCTGACTGAAAGGTAAACACAATTGGCTTAGTTACAATTGTCCTGTCATGAACAGCCCTATTACCTGCTGTATTGCAATGGGAATTTCATCCCTAAATCTAAAATGCCACAACTGATAATTTTGGTTACATAGTTATCTTTGAGTACAGATTCCTTTAGGATCAAACTTACATAATAATGTAATGTATACAGTGTGCCTTTTCTAATTTAGTCTAAAGTGGACCATGAGAGGGCAGTATATTCACAGCTAGCTTTGAGAGTCTGGGCCATCTGTGGAGAGAGGGTTAGGGAACTCATTCTAATTCAGTTTCTTGTTTTCCTACAAAATGAGAAATATCAATTTTTTATATATACATTCTTGAATTTATTCACCCATGTATTCAATAAATATTTATGAAGCACATACTATATTGCAGGAATTGTGAAAACTAAGAAGGATATATCAGTGAACAAAACAGACAACAAATAGGTCTCTTGCCCTTGTGGATTTCACAAACATCACACAGAATAATTGCATATATAATTACAAATTGTAATAATCTGCTTGTGGAATATAATTGAAGGAAATGAGGAGAACTTAGATTTCATTTCGATTCTGTCACTAGTGAGACTCTGTATCAAAAAATGAAAAAAAAAATCTACTTGAATAAATTTACGTACAAAGTTGTCTTGTGTGCGTTCTTTATACTGGTAACTGTTGCAGCCACTGGAATTAGAATAGCAAAACAGTCCCTAACTTAAATTATTACATTTCATTGAGGGACACTCATCATCAAAAAGAAAGCACACAAATAATGCAAATTTCAAATAATAATAAGCACCATAAAGAAAATTAAAGTAGGTCAAAAGATAGAGATTTATGTGGGAAGAGGTCAGAGAAGGCTTCTTAGAGGAAGTATTGTTTGCAAAGAAATTTGAATGAAGTGAGCAAGTCAATAGATTTCAGGGGCAGTGCATTCCCAGGAGGTGGGACAGCAAACATAAAGTCCTTGAAGCTGGACTGAACTCACAGTGTTAGAAAAACTTCATGAAGGCCAGTGTAGCTGCAAGAAGGGCTGAGAGAAGATGATTTTAGAGAGGCAGGCACAAGGTCTTAAAATCGAGGGTAAGGTGTTCTTTTTTATTCTAAAGTTTCTGTAAATTTTTGATCCTGGTGCAATGATATGTTCTCATTTATGCTAACTCACCTCTTAACTCTGGTTGTTCCATGGCACAGCGATGGAAGTAGGAAAAACAGTTGGGAGGTTCTTTTAACAAACCAGGTAAGAGAAGATATTAGCTTGATGAAGGAGGGAAAGGTGCAGGTGGAAAAATGTGGTCAGATTTTGTGAAATATTTTTCTAGTAAAGCTCACAGGAATTGCTAGTGGCTTGAGATGTGGAGAGGGATAAGCCAAGGGCAGATTCCCAAGTTTTTAGCTTAAAAATTGTTTAAATTATGGCGTTATGTACTAAAATGAGGGACACAAATATTTTGTGGAAGTGCTACATAAGGAATCATGAATTTTATTTTGCACCCAAGCAGCTACATTTAATTGGAGAATCACACAATTCTATTTTCTGATTCTCCTTTAAAGACATACCATTTATCTCAAATGGGACCATCCTACTGCCCAGCAATCCTACTATTCAAAATTTTACTATACTTCCTGATTGTTACTACTCCTGTCTTTTTAAAAAATTATTATTTTATATCTGTTTTCTTCTCAAACTTCCAGCACCCCTTTCCTATTCCTCAACTTCAACAATTATTTGCCTTCTATTTTTTTCTTAGAAATTTAAAGCAATCAAAGAAAAATAATTTAGTTATTTTTCTACTGGCAAAACTATAAGCCAGCCTGCTTTGTTCTAATAGTTTCTGACATTATTTAATTGCAGTGGAGAAAATGTCACTTATCCCAATGAAAGACAATACCTCTACTTAGTCTCTGAATATCTTCCATCCTGAAACTTTCAAAGACTATTTTTGGTCAAATTATCATCCCTTCTCTCTGGAACTTTATTTTTTTTTCCTCTTTACAGAATTTGTCCCAATGAGTCTGTAAGCAACCTGTATCTCCTTCATTTAAAAGGAAAAAAAAATAAGTAAAACATTTCCTTTAATGTATGTTTCCTGCCAGTTGCCATCTTTTTTTCTTTGATGACCTTCACTGCAAATCTTCCTGAAAAAATATTTTGTAATTGCTATCTCTACTTCCTCACCATCAACTCTTGTCCACAACTCCAATCTGCCTTTTGTTGCAATCACTTAACCAAACCGTGGTTGTCAAGGTTATCAGAAATTTCCAACATACCATATCCTATCCTCATATTTTCTTTTTTTTTCTTATGTTTTTAAAGCACTCAGCACATTTCCTTCAATTCAGTATTCAATCGTTTTTAAACACTCATGCTTATTCAATCTTCCGCAGCAGCATAGGATTCTGATTTTTTCTTACCTCACTGGTCACCTCTTTTCAATTACTCCTACTAGGTTTTGCCAGGATCCTAAATTATGAGCTCCAAAGCCTTTGTGCTTGACCTTGCTCTAATCTTTCCCTGTATACCTGATGGGGGTGGGGAACCTGAGGCCTTTTTATTTTAAGATTGTTCTTTTTTAAATACCAAAGGACGCAAGAAAAGCTTCATCTTTCTCTGTTGCGTCCCTTTAAATAAAAGGATTTGTTCTATAAAATTTGGATTCAGTCAAAAGGTCACACTCAAGGATCCAGAAGGCCACATGTGGCCCCAAGGCCACAGGTTCCCCACCTTCTCCCTCAACCTCTAGAATCATATACTCAGCTGCCAATCAACATCTTTCCTTAAATGTAAAACAGGCATTTCAACATTAACATATACAAAATTGACCTCTCCAACTAACTTTCTGCATCTTATCCACTCCACCTCTATTCCACTAATTGCTCAAATTAAAAACCAAGGGAACCATCCTTGCTTCGTCTCTTCCTTCTCCTTCATAATCTAATTCCACAGAAATGTCTTTGCTACAATCCAATCTATTCATTTATCTCTATCTCCTCTGCTAGCCCTCAGATTGAAGCCACCCACCCTCATCTTCCACCTGAACTATTGCAATTGCCTCTAAACTAAATTTGCTTACGTTCCCTCTTAACACTTTCCAACTTACTACTCACGTAGCAATCTAATATTTCCCCCTACATAAATCAAATCTCATATTATACTTAAGACTCTTGGTTATCTCCCTATTCCATCTTTATAGAATAAAATCCATAGTCTGCAAATTGCCCACATTAGCATCTACAGCCTACCCTCTGTATCCATGGGCCCTGCATCCCCAGATTCAACCAACCATGGATCAAAAATATTAAAAAAAAAAAAAAAAAAAAAGAAGAAGAAGTTCCACAAAGTTCCAAAAAACAAAACTTGAATTGATCATGCACACATACTACATTGAATCCACGCAAATGAAGTGATGTGTAGGCATTGTGTCAGGTGTTACAAGTAATCTACAGATGATTTAGAGTATGTCAGAGGACGTGTGTGGGTGATATACAAATACTATGCCATTTTGTATACGAAACTTGAGCATTCATGGAATTTGGTATCTGCAGGGGGTCCTGGACCAATTCCCTGCAGATACTGAGGGACGACGGTATTTCATAGGAGCAATGTGAATATGCTGCTTACAATAGCATCCTATTTCCTTACTCTCATTGTGCTTTAGCGCTGTCCTGATTATTAAACTACCTCATCTCAGCTTGGGCTGGGACTATGCAAACAAAATTCCTGCCTTACTATAACAGCTGACTCCCAGTTAGGTTTTTGCCAACATGAGGTGCAAGAAGGAGAGTAGAAAATGGCAAGAGGGTGAAAGACAGGATCTTTTCTGCTTGCTGACAATTTTTACCAGTGTCACCCCAGCAACGCTCCTTCCCCCAGCAGTAGCAGTTGGTTCTGGTTTTAGGGTTATTCATATTTGCAGAACCAGCTTTATTATGTCCTTCAGATACTCCAATAACAGCCATATAGTGCTCTATCCTCAAAAATCTTAGCTCCAGCTATTTGGGTCCCTTATTCCAGACTTTGAATTTGTATGAACTCTACTTCTTCAGTTCCCACTGCCCTAGGAGTAGAAGCTGCCCCCCTGCAGTAAATATCGCTATGTTAATACAGCAATTACTTTTTGCCTGTTTAGTCTTCTAATGCATGATTGACCGATTTCAGTTAATTTATAATTATTAAAATAATTGGTGCATTTTCTGTTTTCCTGACTGTACCCTAACTGATAAGAACAAAAAGCTCCAAAAAGCTCCAATGGTCTTTTTCCATTTTTGTACCGTGAAACACCCTGATTCCTTCATTGAGTATTTTTGCCCCAGGCTTCATATTCCAGTTCTTTATAGAATTCAGGTTTCAGCTGGAATATCACTACCTAAGCAAAGACTTCCCTGATGACCCAGTTTAACATATCCCTCACCACTCCCTGCCAGTCTAAATGACATCACTTTGTTTTATTCCATTTATTGCCTTTATGAATTCATAAAATTGACATTCTTTCATGTGCATATTTATTTATCTCTCCTTCAATAAAATGTAAGCTACATAAGAGCATTTTCAGTTCCTAATACTGTCCCTGGTACTTAGTAGGTAATCAATAAACATTTGCTGAATGAATGTGTAATGAGGGATTAAATTCTGAACAGTGTGTTATGACTGATAATACTGATTTTTACAAGACAAATTAATGGTGTTTTTATTAAGCAGAATCCTTTAAATTTGGCTTTAAAAATAAATAAAATTAATTTATCATGAATAGGATCACTAACAAGAGGAAATAAATTGAGGCATAAAATGTATGTGTTTATTGAGTATAAGTATTGGGTCTGATCATTTTGATGAGTGGCAGAAAAAATATTCTGGATAATTTTATTTAACAAACATTTGGTACTAACTAAATGTTAGGCTCTGTTCTAAGCACTTATATTTATTATATTTATATTTTATATTTGATTCTTTTAAAAATAATTTTCTACCCTCTACCTAGTTTCTCTGTCTACTTACTCATCACGTCCATTTTTTTAAAAAAATCTTTGAAAGTATTTAAAATAGCTGAGTTAAAGTCTTGGTCCATGACTTTTATTACCTCAGACTATGTTTATATTGATTTTTTCCTCTTGATTATGAGTCAATATTTTTATTTTCATGTGTAATATTTTTTATAGTATGCTGTACATTATGTATGCTATTTTATTAAGATTCTGGATTTTGTTGCCTTCTAATAAACTAACCGTTGTGTTGGAAAGCACTTAAGTTACCAACATCTGCTTGATTCTCTCAAGGCCTAGTGTTAACCTTTTTAAATATGGGTTTATAGTATTTAGTCTGAAAATATTTCTAGGAACTGAGTACATTTCTGTTTAGGAATGAGAGGATGAGAATAAAAACACAGCAAATAGTGGGGGTATTTTACTAGATTTGATGAAAGTCTTTGTTATATAAGAAGTAATGATGATGTTTTAAAACTATCAGAGAAAAATAGTTGACAACACTTGGAGAACATTTGGATTTAGGGAATACGGAGAGATTCATCACTTCATTGTGATGAGGGAGGAACTCATCATGTTCCTTCCCTCCACTTTCCCAATATCTGAAAGATGTGTGAGAAGCAATGCACCTGCAACTAATATCATTTTCCCATAGTACCTACATTTAAAAAAAAGTGATTTAGCTGCCTAACAAATTAAACTCATTGTTTCATTGGCAAAACAAAGCAGTTTCATTTCTTGCTCACAGAACAGATCTAAATAAAGTTAGTAGGGTATGGCTAGGAAGGACAACACTCCCCGAAGTCACTCCGGGATCCAAGGTGATGTAGATCCCTTTTCCTTGTAGACGGGGCCTTCCTCTTTAAGGCAGGATGGAGTAATAGGAACCAGATTTGCATAATTGCCTGAAACAAATAAAATAAGTGGACAAAATACATGAAACAAAGGTTTTCAAGTATTATACATCAAGCAGCAAGCACATGAAAGTGATTTCTGAGATAGAGAAAATAAACAAAATAAGCCCAATTAATGCCCCAAATTACTGCCTAGAGAGAGTTTGCCAGTTGCAGCTCTGAGGGGGAACCCAGGAGTATCTTAGTGATCTCACACAGTTGAGCAAAAGGAGCTGGGTTTCTGGGGAAACTAAGACAGCTAGAGTTTTCAGGGAAGAAGAGCTTTGGCTATCTGCCTCTTGAGCGCTTTGACTGAGTTCTAATCAGTGCATGTGTACGATGAAAGTAACTGAGGCTGGAGAAAGACCCACCTGAAACAAACAGAAGGCACAATTCTCAGAGTTTGTACATAACTAGTCACCACCTGTTTTTCTACAAGTCCTTGAGTAAAAACCTCACAGTCTACGAACCTCCTTTTAAATTGTATTAGAAATAATCGAACTCTGTTGTGGGTCTACTAAGCAAGAAGCAGTTTACTATCTCTATCAGTTCTTATAGTCAGTCATTTCTGTGGTTAGAAATATTCCAAATTATAGGTTAAAAATCTGGGGCTCAAAGAGGATGAGTAATTTGCCAAAACCCTACAATTAGATCGTTTCCAACAATGGGTTTTTAACTCAGGATTTTGAACTCCAGTGTCTAGTGGCAGCGAACCACATGGTTTTGGTTTTTATGTTCTTGTTGATTATTTTTTTTCAAGTAAGAACATTGAGCTGCTCATGAGAAATACCTTTCTTCCTTCTTTCTTTTTTGTTTTAAATTTTAATGTCAAATTTCAGCTGAAATTTTCCATATTGTATAAAAAAGGAAGAATCTTCACAGGACAACTGAACCAAATACACTTTAAATGAAAGTCTCTTCCTCTTATAATTCATAGAAAACGTGAGTGTATTGAATATATAATTGCAGACAGAGAGTCACAAACAATCAATGAGAAACATTAAATTGTAATTATAGTACTTTATATTACCAACCAGGAATTATGTTGGTAATTTACCCAAAAGTAATATATACAAGGGGCTTTTTGGTATTCAGGCAGTGGGAGTAGAAAGATCATCATCAAAGATAATAGCTTTGAGTTAATAAGCCTAAAAAAATTCTATTTCCAACATTATATGAATGTAATTTAACAACCAAGTATCTTGCATGTTGAATCAGTCAATTGTTTCACTAAAGCACTATTTGAAATAATGTAGTTTTATTCGAAAATTCCCTCCTATAAATTCAGGAAATATTATTGATTTTCCCATCCAGAAGATAATATTTACCTGAACACCCTAAAGGGGAGAAAGAACAGCAATATTCTGAAAATGACCCTGTACAGACTTTGAATCACAACTCTTAGACTACTTTTAAAAATAAAAGCAAATTTGTCTTCATATAGTCATCAGTCAACATTTATTTAGTGTCTACTATGTGTTGGGCATAAAGTAAAACCTTAGGGATACCTAAATAAAATATGACTTAGTCCTTGTTTCTGAGGATTTCATAGTATGATTGGGGAGGCAAACAGAAAAATCATAAGAGATATGAGATAAAATGCATTTAGATGAACACTGTATGTTCAAATGTGCTGTGGTGGATTTAGTCTCTTTACCCTTAAAGAACCACACACCATGCTTCTCCACTCTGCTCTTTTCCTGGGAGGCTGAACTTTATAGACTGTATGAATAGGAGTCACTAGCAGGAGATAGAAGGACAGCAGGTAATTACAGTTAATGTATTTATTCTCCCTGTCTCTTTCCTGCTGAGTTGCTGCAGACTGGCTGTGCTACAGCCTACTCTATACTACTATTGTCTCATGGACTCAATAACAGCTCGTGGTTCCTTTAGGTCTCAGGGTGGTAAGGGTGACCCACTAAAGCTAGTGCCATGCATTGTACTGTACCTTTTTAGCTTCCCAAAATCATATCCACACTATTATAAATGGTTGCTTTACTAAACTCTGCTCAGTTACTGAGTATCAGTGTGGCTGTTTCCTGCTGGGACCCTAATAATGTAGGCATGTACAAAGTGCCAAGGGCAAATACATGAGACACATAAATGAGGACCTAGCACTTTCTAGGGAGTCAAAGACATCTAAAAAACCCTTCAAGACTATAAATGAACTAATCCTGAAAATTTGGGAGTAGCCTAGTTGTGTACAAGGTCAAAATGCACCAAATTGCATAGGTTGTTGGAGGAAAGGTAATTTGTGAAAATGAAAGATGGTGGAAAGTTTATTGCCAGTTACTAATAGTGTATCTAAAACATAATGAACCACACTCCCACTATCGTATTATAAGAAACAAATTCTAAAATCTGCAAGACTTTATTACAGATATTCTTGAGCATCATCTTCCAATTGCTCAAAATCAATACTAAGATAAGAATTCAATAATTATACCCAAATTTCATGTTGAAATGAGGTAATTCTTTATCACTCAAGTTCAACTATTTTGTCAAGAATGATGCTTATTAGAAAAAAAAAAACCAAAAAAAAAAAAAAAAGAAAAAAATAGTAACTCAATTTACTCATTTTTATGCTTTTCCTCTACTTTTCTATAAAGGAGATTCTTGGTATCACTTTCATGACAGGAAACCTGAAAATGATTTGTAGTAATCATTTAAAATACTTTTTCCATGTTCTGAATTTCAGGAAAGAGATCTTTAAAAAAGGAGAAGTACAGATAAAGCTATCTTTTAGCAAGTTACATATTTGCAAATATGGATTAACATAAAAGATAAATTAGAAGGTGATTATTGTGGTAGTATCATCTGACACATGCTCACTAAGTCTGGATGGGGGTTCAGAGAATTGGCTGCTGTAGTTAGCTCCAAAAGGGTATTAATTTAGGAGCAGTGTGGGACAGAGTGAAAATATGTCAATGCTAATTCTAAAAACGGCCTTAACTGACATATTCAGCAACACAGGGTACATTCAGAGTCAGTTAACATTAAGGGATATGACAGATGGAAAAATATTGGTCAGAGGGCATGAGCACTAGTCTAATCCAAGAGAGAGGATTATTCTCTAAGGAGGTAAGTAAACTGCCTTGGTCATGGTCAACATACTGGGGTGCAGAATAAGACACTGCTCCTGTTGAGGGATGGGAGTGGGGAGCTGGACTAAGTCATAGACAAGAAAACCTCTTAGGTACAAGGAACAAGATAAATAAAAGCCCATTGTATATCTGGTCTAATATGGAGGTGAGGAAGAATAGGATGTGGAGGGGTAAAAACTGGTTCAATTTGGAAGATCATACTGTTCTCCAGGCCCCAATCCTGAATAACTGGAGATTAGCTTTGGTCGTCAGCAAAGGAGAGGGTGGGGAATCAATGTGTGAGATTTTGGAGGCAATAGTCACCAGATCGGAAAATAAGGCAGAGATTACAAGAGAATGCTATCGAAATACCTTTTGCTTCTGTTGTATGGGATCCAAGAACTGAGATAAGCCCAAGAATTTGAGTAGGAGATGAGATGTATTACAGGGCAGTCAATGCCACTGGTAAAGAGATACTCTCATGTATTTGCAGACAAGTGTACCTATCCTCTGATGGAAATGCCTTTTTACTAGTTGGCACAATGGGAGAGTAGTAAGTTTTATTTAAATGCTATTCTGTAAAGCAGTGTTTTTGAACCCTTCAGAATGGGAGGGAGATTTAACAAAAGTGTCCAACGAGTAGATGAACAATGGTGACAATAAATTCCCTTCCTGAGAAGTAGTCTTGTTTATTTCTTGTGTAGGTGTCTTGGCCCTACAATTTGGTCATCTCATTCTGGGCACAGTATGTCTGAAAATTACTTCTAGAACAATCACATATCTATTTTTAAAGAAATGTGAAAGATTTCAACAATAGCAAAAGCATTAATTGAAATGGCTGACTCTGAAATAAAGCAAGTAATGTAGAGATGGACAAACTGCTTTTCTAAACATAAGTAAACCTAGTTAAAGTAAATGACAAACGACAGCTATTAACAAGTTGTATATGATACACATTGTGAATTTCATCCCACCTTATCAAATGCTTTCGAGTCTGTGTGGATAAAGGAAATTTTATAGTTCTGGTAGATTCATATCCCCTCCTTCCTTTCAGCAGTCTTTCTATCCCTCACATTGTAACTGGTGTCATCTGCTTCTGTATGGTGACTCCTTCAATGAGGATCCTTATACTAATTGCAGAGGAATCTCTGTCTGTTTAAAACCTATGAAGTTTCATACTTTGAATAATTTTTAACAATGCACAGATTCTTTGACAATGCTTTCATAGCTCCGGGTATCTCTGTCATAGTGTGTCTGTGCAAATATTTTTAAGGAATTGGCATGTTCTATTTAATATTTAGACTATTCATTGTACAGATATCAGATGATAATTCTTCTATGTTATATATTCTATGTTCTGTTTTTTTGCCTTTAGATAGAAAGTGTGTTATCTCAAGCATGTTATCCTACCTCTGGAAGTCTCAGTTTCCAGATCTGCATAGTGGGCCAATAATTTTATTTACCTTATGTGTTGATATGCAGATAACATTAGAATAAGGCATTAGAAAGAATATCATAACCCATAGAAAATGAAAAATTATTGTTCTTTGCATTAGCAATTATGTTTGTATATAGAACATCTAGCACATTTATTATTGTTTGATACTTTAATGCTTATGTGTATGCTACATATTTTTTGTATAGACAGAGAACAATGGAAATAATATACCAGGCAATAACTATGCATCAACTATTCATAGTAAGATAATTTCATTGAAGTCTTAGACTCTTGGTACAACTAAAGGTCTCTCTATAGACAATATATGTTACATTTCTAAGCACTTATTTGCTAGGTCCATTCTAAGTATTTCATGTATATTATTATCACATTTAATTTGCACAATAAAATGGGAGACAGGTGCTATTATTATACCATGTTTATACCTTAGGAAGCTGAATTGCAAATCAATAAAGTAACTAGACCAAAGTCACAGAGCTAGTTGGAAATATAACTCCCCTTTAAATCATGGTGTATTGGCTCCAAAGCACAGACTCTTAAAAATAGGAGCATAGGTAATTTTTAAAATAATATTTTAGTGCACATAAATTCTTTCGTAGGCTAGTGAGATCCTTTAGAATGTGTTTTATTTCACTGACTGAGAGATACACAGAGTACATTGTCCCACCTCTTCTGTGTCACTCATTTCTACCTTCCTATGGATGATTCAGGGGACTTTCACCTAGAATTGAACCATTTCTGGTAGTCAAGCCTGCCATTAACTCAGTTATATCAGCTGAACTTCCTCGAAATCACTTCACTGAATAATAAGCCAGTGCTTTCTCCTGATAACTTAAACACATCATTTTAATATAACTAGGCATTTTTCAACTTCATTTGAAAAAGACATTTTTTTGTCTTGTGGACACAAGCTCCAGAACAACAATTTGCATTTTTGTTTTTTCTTGTCTTAATCCAAAAAGTTCAATTTCATTGGCAAATTGTTCAACCTCAATCTTAACCTCTTCTTATGAGAATAAACTTGAATAGCTGTAAAATTATCATAAACTTCATTAATGAAATACAGTTTTCTCAACTCTAAAATAATCTAAGCAATTTCAAATTAGGAGAATATGTTGATAGTTGTTCAAGAAAAACTATGCTTGGTATCCTTCATTCTTTATGAATAGGGTGTGGCAGGTGACTTTAAGTGTCTCTCAATGATCCTCACCTCCTGATGTGTCCTCTCCCATTAAGCGTGGGGTGGACTTACTGGCTCACTTTTTACAAAGAGAATACAGTGGAAGTGATAAGAAATCACTTCCAAGCTCAGCTGATAAAGTGGCAATAGCTTCCACCTTGGGTATTCTCTCTCTCTCCTTTCTTCTGAAACATTTGCTTTAGGAAAAAAAAAAACAGCTGCCTTTTGTGAGGTGGTTCTGTGGAGAGACCCACAGGGTGAGGGATAAAGGCCTTCTGACAATCACTTTAGTGCGCTTAGAAGTGGTTTTCTTGCCAAAGGAAAGTCAAATTGAAGATGAAACCTTTTAAGAGACTTTGAGTCAGGGACTACCAAGTAAGCTGTGCCTGGATGTCTGACTCTACAGAAGCTGTTATTTAAAGCCACTGTGTTTCAGGATACTATGTTATACAGCCATAGATAACAAATATAAAGATATTAAAAAGAGTAATGCAGTTGCATTGTGTTTTTCACAACAGCCAGATGATACTGTTGCGGCAAAGGGAAAACTTCCCGTTCACCCGCAGAAGGTTTGCTGAAAAATCAACTCACAAGAGAGCAGACTGGTAAGAGAAAAGCTTATTCATTTTGACGTGTATACATAGGAACCTTTTGAATGAAAACTCAAAGATACAGAAGTAATTGTCAATTTTTATGCAAAGCACGGACAGCCATGTAGAAATATGATTAGACAAATGAGTATTCTCTAATGCTAGCAGACTGCGTGGGGAAACCCAGCAAGGCATCTCTGTTCAGATTCTTCTTGGCCTCTGTGAGCAAGTATTCCTTCCTTCTGGGTGTGGAACAGGGCCCTCTCCTGAATGGAGGGCTTATGGCCTACAGTCAAACAAGTAGGTCAGATAATTACTTTATGGTTAATTTTTACAGAGAATAATTTTAGGTTTAATGGCTGGCTTTTTGGAAAAGGAGTACTTGCTTTTGTGACTTGTCTCAGGGAAGAGGAATTCTAGTTTCTATGGCTAGTCTCAGAGAAGAATGGGACTGAGAGACAGGAGGACAAGGGAAGGCCAGAAATGAACTTTTGTTTCTGAGGCCTTCATTTTAGATTACTGTTTTCTGAGCCTCGTCAATATCCTTCAGAGTTCTTTTGTTTGTATCTTTTAAGCAGAAGTTATGAGTCAGCCTGGTATCATAGAAGGGATATTGGTTTTGGAGTCAAAAACTCATAGAGTTGAATCTTGGGTCTCACATCCACCTTTAATAATACTGGGCAAATTATTTCAAGTCTCAAACTTTGATTTATTCATTAGTGAAATAAGGAGTTTTGACTACACATATTTAAGAATTCTCATATTCTATTGTGAATCCTTTTTAATACCCACTGTGGTCTCATTGCCTTATCTCCTAAGATACCAGTGAAATAAAAGTAACAGTTCTTAAATTCTGTCAAAAGTTTTGTGGAGTGGGAACTAGAGTGACAATCTGACATTCAACCAAAATACTGGACAATATGTCATTACTAGTTTGTAAATTTTGAAGGGATACATGATTGAAGAAATGACTTACACTGGATTTTGCAGCATAATGCGAATTTGAAATGCTAAAAGGAAAAGATGAAGGCAAGTCAGCTTAAAAGAATGGCACCAATGCGAAGGCACAGAGGTGAAAATTTATGTGGAGATATTCATACAGCACTGAGATAAAGCAGGAAATCATGAAAACAAATAAGTTATTCATCTTTGCCCAAAATTTTAGTGGATATGGCATTGCCCATTCACACTTATAATTCTGAAGACAAGCCATTAGCCAAAGGATGGGATGGGACAAAGTAAATTGGAATATGAGTTGGCATTGCACAGATTTATGATGAAATATAATAATTGGCCATGTCAAATTCTATCTATAGAGCTGACAGCTAAAAATGCAGAAATATCAGAGTAATATAATTTTGGAGTGTCCAATCATTTAACTTTTTTAAGAGCCCCCAAATTATGATACAATACAAGGCATACCTGGACAGATATGTGTCTTGCTGATAAGTTTTAAAAGAGATACTCCTGACCAGGTTTCATTCATGCAGGGCACAACAATAACATGTTTAGAAAAATATACCTTATTCAAGTATCTATAGTAACTCATGGAGGAGTTATTTCATTTAGGATTTTTGACAACTGAGGGAGGATATATTGTTAGTAATGGAGCCGATACTGTGGAATTAGGATTGCATGCCCTGTTGTAAACACAAATATAGGTATACACAATGTAAAATTTAAAAAATGTTTTTTCCTCACTAAATAATCAGTGGAGAATTACAGTTAGCATGGCTAAAATAGTGTTTTTCATCTGGTGAAGTCTGAATTCTTTTGCATATTTTTAATCCTGTGGATTTTACATTCCATTCATATTCCACCCATAATATTCTCCTTTATAATCCATCCAGGCTGGATGGGCGGATGATGAGTGGATCACTTCCTTGTCTCAGAACCTGTAGTTCAATGTCTGTGTAACCAATTGCTCCACGTGAGCCTTGAGCGTTGCCCTTATCAATTTGATATGTGTGAAGTTTCAAGTGGCACTTTACTTATTATTTCAGGAACAAATCCTGTTTACCTTCCCCACGTGCTGCACTGGTCTGTAAACTTAGTTCTCTCTCTAACCATGTTGAGCCTTCTCTATAGAAGAAGTTTATCTGAAAGCAGATTCTTTCATTAATTGGCTCAAAGTGTAAAATCAAGATCCTCATACAAATTTAAAATGAGCAGATGCCAAGACTTTATTTAATTCTCTAATAATTAGAGAACCAGTAAGATATAACAATTGGTTCAAAGGAAAATTCAAATGTACACACACACACACACACACACACACACAGAGTTGTCCTCATGAATACTGAAAGAAGTATACAAATAGGGGTAAAGCTGGTCAAAATATACGAGGAAATAATTGTACCCCAATCAGACAGAATTTATTTGCGTTCCTATGGACAAGGATTATTTTCAGTAGTATTAGTTTTCTAATCAAGAGCTGTGAGATACCTCAAAGTCTGGTAGATCCAGATATGTCAGAAAGGTGTGCTCTAAAAGGCATCTAGTAATATTTCTTGCCCAACTGAAACTTTTTCACCAATCCTCCTTACAGAACAAGGACATCAGTCCCATGGCACTTCTTATTAGCACCATCAAAATATTAATATCTCTCTGGAAGCAGCAATGCAGAGAAATTGTTTAACCCTTTCCTATATACTACAGTATAGGCCACATGGTACTTGTACTTTGGGGACAAGTATATTTCATGACTGTATGTGTGTGTGTTCCATTGGCTTCCTTGGTAGTGATCACTGCATGGTATTAAAGGGTCTATTCATCACCATGTTACATGCAGTTTGGAAATCCTGACATCCTCAGCCCTCCCTGTCACATCAGGACTCCCCTAAACGACATCAAGATTAGAGAAAACTTCTTAGTCATATTATTCCTGCCTATCTCTTTCCTAATTTTTCTTACTCTTTTCTTTCTTCATGCCATTATCTCTTTTATTCCACTCTGAACCTGACAGACTTTGTACAGTTCCTGGTCATTGGTGATGTGCTTGCAGCTTATCACATATATGTTGTGGCTTTTATTTTCAGGGGCAATATTTTGATAGATTGGCCTACCAGTAATGAGGCCCAGTTACAAAATTTCTACTCTTCATGTTTCTCTTTCAGTGGGTATCCTCACCCATCATAACCAGCTCAGGGGTTGGGTCTTCACATGAGTATTCCTAGTTTACTTGGTTGCATATCAGTGGGCTTTTTTTTTCATGCAGAAATACTAGCATTTGCTTTCCCTTTAAATAATAAAAGGATTACAAAGAAGCAATGAATAACTATCTCCACAACCCCCAGTGGGGTAAAGGAAGCAGAGGGCCAGAACTAATAAATAACTTATCATGTTAGTTTTTGGCTTGGTCTCCACAATCCTAGGCAATTTCTCTAGCTTGCCAGATGGAAATAATTCAACATTGTGTTAATGAGATAAACAGAAAGGGAAGAAAACATGTTTTTTTTTTTTTTTAAAGAAAGAAGGAAAGTAAAGGAAGAAAATAAAAATTAGAATAGTCATGTATTTCTTTGAAATAGGGTGATAAATACTTTTATTCCTTCCCATGACATCTGACACAGGCAGAAATCACTGCCAATTAGCCTGCAGTAAAGGAGATTTAAAATATTGACACGTATCAAAAAGCCATGTGCAAAGCCAACATCCTACTGAGCCAAGTTCCTGGTGAATGGTTTTCTTCCTTTGGGGGCTTGCTTTGCCCAATCAGGTATTCCACAGTTTGCTTGGTTATTAGATTGAATGCATCCAGTTAGATTGCTATGAAAGTCATGTTTAGGTTTAAATACTCTTTTCTTAGCAGCTGGGACATTAAAAATTTTTACAATAGTAGGGTGACATCACTACTTAATTAAAATGCTCTGCATATTCAGATCAACACCCCTTATTAAAAAGGATTTCTCCAATCCCTCCCCCCAACCCTTAAAGAAATGGGAAAGAAGGCCCCATAAAAAGGTTTAAAGCAACCACATTAGGGAGAGATGAAATGAGAGCTGAAAGGTAAATCACCCCTTTCTACCTAAGTTATTGGAACATATTTTAAAATACCAACCTATTCCTCACCTGCATAAACTGGAGAGAGGATCTAAGAAGTATGGTAACAAAAGAATAGCACATTAATAAATAACCATGTTTTAGAACAAAGGCAAGAGTAGCTATTTCCCCAAAGCCTAAGATTCAGTCCAAGTCTAGAATGCACGTAAAAAAATCTTTAATTGCCTAATGTGAATGCACATTTATACCTGGCATACCAAAAGAATTCAGAGAAATATTTCCTTATGAGAGCCCTTGGAGGGAGAAAGATCATGGATATGGCACATGCAGAGGAGGATTTTATTTGTAATAGGAAAAGTCTGGTGATATGACTTTGGCTACCTTTGCTCTGCAGTCTTTTCTACTTAAGTGGGAAGAGTGAGCTCATTTGAATATAATTTGGTTTTTGTTTTTCTGTTTGCAGCACGAGAGGTTTAATGGAGCAATTTTTTTCCCCCAAGCCAATCTGACCCTCAGTTTTGGCAAGCTATGGTGAAAAAATAAAATGCTGTGGAAGTTATTGGAATAGAATTGCATATGAAATCTTGTTAAGGGTGGAGAAATATTCTGTATATTTATGGAGAAGAATAGAAAGGGGAAAGGTGAGGAAACTAATTGTTTCTGAGGTGGGAGAGGATGTAACTTTTTCATGTCCAGTGAAGTTCATAAATATGAAGAAGAATGCAGAATTAATAAAATCTATTCAGGCCGGGCATGAGCCACCATGCCTGTAATCCTAGCACTCTGGGAGGCCAAGGCGGGAGGATCGTTTGAGCTCAGGAGTTTGAGACCAGCCTGAGCAAGAGCAAGACCCCGTCTCTACTAAAAATAGAAAGAAATTAATTAGACAGCTAAAAATATATAGAAAAAATTAGCCAGGCATGGTGGCGCATGCCTGTAGTCCCAGCTACTCGGGAGGCTGAGGCAGTAGGATTGCTTGAGCCCAGGAGTTTGAGGTTGCTGTGAGCTAGGCTGACGCCATGGCACTCACTCTAGCCAGGGCAACAGAGTAAGACTCTGTCTCAAAAAAATAAAATAAAGTAAAATAAAATAAAATAAAATCTATTCAGATAAGTAACCAATGGGAACATGTGTGTGTTTAAATTCAGTTAAATGATGTAAAATCAGTTAAAAGTTTCTCCTGTTTTAGAGACTAGCCCTCTTTGCATAGACATTTGCATGGTTGGACAGTGGAAGTTAGAGAATTGATACTTGAAATTTATCTTGAAATATGATATATTATCATTTAATAAAATACCCCCCACTCATAAGATTTTCCTAGCAGTTAAGAACAAAGTAAATTATTTGCCTTAATGATTTGATGTTTTTTATTGGAAGTTAACTTTTATTTGCTTTCTGTTTTCTTTAACTTTCTACTAGTACAAAGACTTACACTGCCTGAATATCAGTTTGCCTTAGAACCTGTGAAACTGTGGTTGCATTTTCAGTAACCCTAGACCACAAAGACCAGAAAGATTCTTTAGACAGTGTTCCCCACTGTGAGTTTTTTATTAATTTAGAGGAGATGCTGTTTCTGACAGTCTCCTCTTCAGCAAACAATCCTGGCAACCTGACCAGAAATGTGAAACATTTTCTAAATCTTTGCCTGAGTGCGTCTGAGCTGGAAGCAGATTTTAGTCAAGCAAATGAGTCTGGAGGGCATCCTGGCCATTAGAAAGCTTGTCAACTAAAGCAGAAGTCTGGCTCCTTGCTGGAAATTGGGGCCCTGTGATCAGTCAAATGGGGCTTTTAAGATGGGAAATTGGAGGAGAAATTTTGCTTTACCTTAAAATAACCTGTAATATGCATTACACAATAACTCTTTAACAATGGTATTTGTAAAGCAACTCTGTGCATAATTCTGCCAATCTAACTAGTCCACTTATTTTTTTCTTTTCTATTTATTCTTGCTTTCCTATAAGTTTACCCAATTTTGGGGTACCATTATAACAGATACAATGCTTTCAGTAGCTCATTTCACTTCATCTTGATCGTATATCATTATTTACTACCATAGTCTTTCATGTAATAGCAATTAGGTTGGTTTTAATCTTTTATTACTAGTAACAAATATTGCATATAAATGCCTTTATGATTATAAATCTCTACACAACCCCTTTAGTTAAATCCAAAGGACCACATGCCCATGATAAAATGGATAAATTACTTTCTAAAAAACTGTATACTGGTTACCAGTAATATTCAATTCTATCAATTTCAAGACAAAGACAAATTTTTCTGTATGTAGACCTTCTCATAGACCCCTTCCAACAACATTATTTCCTGATTATAAACTGTTCAGTTATCAAGTTACTATATTATATTATAGCCTATTAGGAAATTGCTCTATATATTTGACACATAGTAGGAGCTCAATTATTATTTTTTAAATAAAATTAATTTGTGTCCTCATGATAGCCATATAAAATCCTGCTTAACCATTATACCACTTATGATAGTTTTTATTTTAACTTAAAATTTAAAAAAATCAATTACCTTTTATTATTGAGGTTAACATTTACATATGTCAATTCTCAGGAACAGAACCTTCTATCTCTATCTCTTGGTTCTAAGGAAAATAGTGAATATACTACAAACGTCGTTATTGTTCACAAGGAATGGTCATGCCGAAATCTGGATAGACCTGATCCTAGAAATAGCAGCCAGAGAAGGCACAAAGGGACAATGGCTCTCTCTGTTCATCTATCAATTGCATATACAACAGCAGAGGAATCTAAAAGAATCCAAGTTACAGAAGGGATCCAATCCATTTATATAGGAAAAATGTTTGTACACTTCTGTGTTTGCATTAAAACTTTCCAATTATCTATAGCCAAAGCTATCAGGTATATTAAAAATGTGCTATATTTCCTAGGCAATATCTACAAAATGAAAATAGCAAAACAATTACTAATTCTTTGGGAGAAATCACTCAGCTTATAGCTGTGTAAACAAAACCTTTGGCTTAATGACCCACTCTGTGCTTTGTCTTCCACCTGTCTGTTTTGGCAACAGATTAAGGTTGTCAAGTGTGTTCCACCTGCTTGTGATTATTCACTGACGTGTTCTCCCACGCAAGCCCTAAGAGCTGAGATATGTGTAATATAGCTGCACTCAGAAGTCTAATTTTTTGAGAAAGAGCAAATCTAGAATTTTTTTCTGTTTATTTTTCATTGTAGAAATACTAAGTTATCTTTCTATCACTACTATTTTATCAAGTACATCTAAATATGACTATAACAGAGAGATAAATACTTAGGTAGAAATAGAGATATTATTTTTTGGCTCTGTATTTTGTTATTTGCTATTATTTCATTAGAGTCTGACCTTCCCAAGGAAGGTGGAAATGTTCTTCTCCATTGACAAAAAGGGTTTGGGGAGTAATTTTCACTCACCTGAAGGTGTTCAAAGCCAATGGGCAACATTTCCAGTCAGGCGGGTAATTATAACCAGCTCAAGCTGGGCTTTCCAAATTGAAAGTTGTCGATCTTACGTTATAAAAAAAAAAAAATTCAGCTGTGGACAATTAACAAACTCAGTAGACCAGGCAAAAGTGCAAGCGTCTTCTACACAATTCAGCTGCCAGCACTACTTTGACAGCTATATAATTACATGGACCATAAATTACGCTCGGTAATCACCTTGTTTATAATTTCATTCCCTGTAAATTAGTAGTGTAATGAAATGAGATTTCATAACCACCAGATGCATAGTGGGCTTCTCACCAGAGACTCTGGTGATGGCTAAGAGGAAACCCCTTCCCAAGGAATGAGATTCTGGGGGGCTGCTCGTTGCTGGTTATGCCATTGGCGAGCGTTCTGATACTTGAAGCTTTCAGATGCCAGTGACATTCAAGCAGCTCCAGGTTGGAAGCTAAATGATACGCCAGCAGCTGTGAAGATACATGGCGCATTGTTTGAAAGAAAACCTTTGCTTTTTTAAATTTCACATACAGCAGCTCTTACCAACATTTGCATGTTATATATGTTTTCACATAGAGATTACTCAAAAGTCTATCTTAAAAGTAGTAATAATGGGCAAAGTTTCCATTTAAAGGGTATATAATTCACTGTGGGCAAGCAGGTGATCTATTTTTACCAGCGTGATATAGTAATGGAGCGATGAGAGACAAGTATTACCAAATTTCCCAAGGTTATTTTTTTTTCCTCCATATGGAGAAATATTTTTTTGAAAATCCTTTGTATCATGCTCAGTTACCATGAAAGAGAAAGAAATAAGAATGGAAATAATAAAAATGCTGGTTTTCTTTGCTCTAGGGTTTTCACCAGTAACCTGACTTCTGAGACACACTCTCCACTATTTCATAATAAAGCAATGACAAATTATAGTTTTTAGAATCAATAGCATACAATTGGGAATTATACATTTTTAAGGAAAAGAACAAATGAACAGTTGATAATTCCTGTCTTATATTCCAAAGCCCAGACAAATTATTTGCAAGAGATTTATTAGAACTTGAGCCATTACTGCAACAAGAATTGTGCTGCAAGGAAAAATACAAATTATCTGTCACTGCTTCTAACAGACCTGGGAGGGGAAAAAATGCATGAATCTAGAAGCTTTAATTACCTGCAGAAATGTGAGTTGGTTATGCAGTGCCTATTTTAATTACCATATGATTAAAATTAATCCTAGCTAGGAAAAGAGAAAGTGGAATAAGGAAACTGCAGTTTGAAGGTTAATGTTCCACATGCCACCAAATGCAGGCAAGTAAAGGACAGAAGATCTGGATGAAAGGCACGTACTGCGAGTGACTATCTGAAATGTGAAACATGTTTTTAAATATTTGTTGTTTTGACAAATGCTTTCATATTTCCTGAACTTCTGGAAAAGTTGTATCCATCATCTTTCTGCAATAGGTATCTAAATATGACAACATTTTCCACTGTTAGAAGCATTCCAGGTGAAATAAATTTATTCCAAGGTACTAGAGATGTTCTTGGGACTTTGACCCCAATTCTCAGTGGCTGTTTCCTTCAATGACAAACCTAGAATGTAGAATTTATTTTTTGATCATTTCATGGTGTGATATTTGCAGTAATTTTTTTTAGATATGGTGAATACAGAGAAGATACTTATTATGTTCTAGAAATTGACCATTAGAAACTTCTTTGAAAGTCATGACAAATACCCCATACATAAGATGAAGTTTATGTTTAGGGTTGTGTGTGTGTTTGCATATGTATGTGTTTCCTCATACCACTTGCCTTGATAGCAGGCATTAGACAAACCTGGGGACATCACTAACAGGTTAAAGATTTCCTTGTCAATAATGAGACCTTAAAAACCATCCCTGACATATACAGGTGATTAACAACTGCCTAGCCATCAATAGGACTTAAATTTTGAGTTGGTTTTACATTTAACATGATGGATTTACACTCAAATGACTGTCCTCAGTTACCAGTCCCTCTTTTTTGAAACCTTTATAATTGAGACATAATAATTGTACATATTAAGGGGGTACGGTGTGACATTCCAATGCATGTATACATAGCAAAGTGATCAAATCAGGGTAATTAGCATATATATCAATTTAAACATTTATCATTTCTTTGTGGTGATAGCATTTAAAATCCTCTCTTCTGGCTATCTTGAAATATATATATCATTATTAGCTATAATCACCCTACTCTGTAATAGAACATCAGGGCTTATTCTTCCTGGATAACTGTAACTTTTTACTTGTTGACCAACCTCTTCCCATTCCTCCCCAACCCCTTACCCTCTCCAGACTCTGGTAGCTACTATTCCACTCTCTACTTCTATGAGTTCAACTTTTTTAGATTCTACTATTCCACTCTCTACTTCTATGAGTTCAACTTTTTTAGATTCTACATATGAGTGAGATCATTCAGTGTTTGCCTTTCTGTGTCTGGCTTATTTACTTAATATAATAACATCTTCCAAGTTCACCCATGTTGCTGCAAATGACAGGATTTCATTCTGTTTTGTGACTGAATACCATTCCACTGTGTGTGCATATAGTCAGTTTTATGCATGTGGAGATATAGATAGATAGATAGATAGATAGACAGATATAGATATAGATATTTAAACAGATAGATAGATAGATATCCAGTTTCCCCAGTACAACTTATTGAAGAAACCATCCTTTCTCCAATGCATGTTCTTGGTACATTTGTCAAAAATCATTTGGCTGTAAATAAATAGATTTATTTGGGGGTTTTCTATTTCATGCCATTGGTCTCTGTGTCTGTTTTTATGTCAGTACCATGCTGTTTTGGTTACCATACCTTAGCAGTATATTTTAAATTCAGGCAGTGTGATGACTCCAGCTTTGTTCTTTTTGTTCAAGATTGCTTTGGCTATCCAAGATTTTATCCACTTCCATATGAATTTTAAGATTTTTTTTTCTATTCCTGAAAAGAATGTCATTGATATTTTCATAGGGCTTGCATTGAATCTACAGATCAGTTTAGGTAATATAGACATTTTAACAAGATTAATTCTATAAGAGACTACTATGCACAACTATATGCCAACAAATTAGAAAACCTAGAAGAAATGGGTAAATCCCTGGACACATACAATTTACCAAGATTGAATTATGAAGAAATAAAAAACCTGAACAGACAAATAAGGAGTAATAATATTGAAGCAGTAATAAAAATTCTCACATCAAATAAAAGCCCAGGACCGGATGGCTTCATTGTTGAATTCTACCAAACATTTAAAGAAGAACTAATACCAATTCTACTCAAAGTATTCCAAAAAAGCAAATAAAAAGGAATACTTTCAAACTCATTGTACAAAGCCAACATTACTCTGACACCAAACCAGACAAGGATACAGCAAAAAAAGAAAACTACAGGCCACTGTCCCTGATAAACATACATGTAAAAATCCTCAACAAAATACTAGCAAACTGAATTCAACAGCACATTATAAAAAGATCATTCACCGTGATGAAGTGGGATTCATCCCAAGGATGCAAAGATAATTCAACATACAGAAATCAATAAACATGATATATTACATTAACAAAATGAAGAAGAAAATTATGTGATCATTTTAATAGATGCAGGAAAAATACTTGATAAAATTCAACATGATAACAAGAAGCCTCTCAGTAAATTGGGTTTAGAAGGAACATACCTCAATACAATAAAGGCTATATATGACAAACCCACAGCTAACATTATACTGAATGTGGAAAAGTTGAGAGCTTTTTCTCTAAGATCTGGAACAAGACAAGGAAGCCCACTTTCACCACTTTTATTCGACATAATACTAGAAGTCCTAGACAGAACAATTAGGCAAGAGAAAGAAATAAAGGACATCAAACTGGGAAAGAAAAAGTCAAATTTTCCCTATTTGCAAATGACGTGATCAAATATATGGAAAACCCTAAAGATGCCACCAAAAAAGTATTAGAACTAATATACGAATTCAGTGAAGTTGAAGAATGCAAATTAACTTGCAAAAATCAGTAGCATTTCTATATTCCAACAGCTAACTATCTGGAAAAGAAACCAAGAAAGCAATTCCATGTACAATAGCTACAAAAACAATAAAAATAATAATTAGGAATAAACTTAATGAAGGAGGTGAAAGATCTCTGCAATAGAATCTGTAAAATATTGATGAAAGAAATTTAAGAGGACACAAATAAATGGAATGATATCCCATGTTCATGAATTAGAAAGATTAATATTGTTAAAATTACCATTCACTCTTGAAGGAAAGTGAGTATTTCTAAGAATACTTTTGAGAATTAGCATAATGCCTAAGAAATAGAATGAATGAACTGATTAACATAGTGCTTGAAGCTGTAGCTTTTGTTGGCATTGTAGTCATTTAGTTTATTAGACCTAAATGGGAAATGTTTTAGTCAATACAAGTTCTATCACTACCAAATAGTAACCAAAACTGTAACAGTAGCCAAAACCATAAGCTGTTAACTAAATTTTGGTGGTTGAAAGATTTAGAAGTAAATACAAATTCACAAAAATAACTTTATCATATATTTTTAAAAGATTTTTAAAAATAGCAAAATAAATTATTAGTATATAATCTTGTGAAAGGGCTCTATTCAATATCACAAATCTTGAAAAGTATTGTCTCATAGCAAAAGAATAAGCAGATAAAAATTGAAAGAAGGCAATAAGAGTCCATAGGACTCCATCCATCCAGAACCACTACTCCCGGCAGTAACCCCCAACAGTTTTACCATTGGACATCAGTACTGGGGAGAGAAGAGAAAGAGAATTATGAGGAATTTAACTAATTTGAAAAATATCTTTTATGAGTCATACGAGCAGAGGAGGTGGTGAGGTGGTGGACCAGATATCAAGGGAGTGGAGTTAAAGTATGAGGGAAAGAAGTAGAATATCCTTGTTCATTAAAAAGTGACTTGCTAGGAAATATCATCATTAATAAAATTATCATTTGATCTCCTTCTGACAGGGAGAAAAGTGATGATAATAGTAAATATTACCATAATTAAGAATTAAATAAATATTTATTTTTTAGAATGAAGAAAATTAAAATTAAAACTGAATTTGAACCCTAGAAGTATCTATTATTAAGGGGTAAACACAGTGTCCCAAATGAAGACCACTGTGAATAAGGAATTAGATAGCAAGAGATGACATAGGTCTTCTTTTATTCCCTTTTACATGGTCTTGGAAGGAAATAGGAATGGATGCTTGGTGGACTTTAATCTTGGAATCATATTAAAATAGGAGAATTGTACAAGTCAAAACTCTTCCATTCCCACTGCCCACAGTACTTTATATGACTCCAACAAGGCAGTATAAAATTTAAAAAATGAGAGAGCAATAAAAAAAAAAAATCCACTGGCTACAAAACCCTTCACTGCCCCACCCTACCACTAAGAGAACATAGAAATCAGAGCATGGAAAACAAAACAGAGCCTATAACCTTCAATCTTCAATGTGGTGGTCTAAAGGGAAAACCTAAACATAGAACACATCTAAAATGGAACACACTCACAAGATACTTGGCTAAATTCAAGGTCCAAATGAAGCTACCAATTAACAAAAAATCTGGAAAGATATGACAAGGCAAAAATACTAGAGCAAATAGTAACTGAAAGGAAAGAAATGGAAATTGAGAAATAAAAAGGAAAGGAAGGGGAAAAAAGGAGAATTAGTCTGGGAAAAATAAATGACTTCAGGAAATAGAAGAAGAAAAAAATTCCAACAATAACTTTGGACTTTTCTAGGAATTAAGGAAAATACAAAATATATAGAACTAAATTTAACAATAAAATATTAAGATAACAATAAAATAATAAGTGATATTAGAATGCTAAAAAAGCAATTTACTATAAATTATTCATAATAAATTAACACATTAAAAATAGGACAGAAATCATATGGTAGAAGGCCACACTGGAGACACAGAGGACAAGCATTGAAAATGAGACAAGATGCTGCATGAAAAAGCCTAGAGAATACAATGTTTTTGGAAAAGATGAATAAAAAGAGTATATAACAAAAACCCAATTTCACAATATTTCAGTCCCTGAAGCAAAATGTAGGGAAAAAAAAGGAATGACAATAAGAAAAAAACATATTTAAATAGAGAATAGGTGAAAACATTGCTGTAAATTAGGAAGAAATTATTCTTTAGATAATAACACATTTTTGTAACTGTGAAATTTTAAATAATATCATCAAAATTTGATGAGACCAAAGAAATTATAATATAAAAATAAAGGGATTAATGAGAATCTAGGAAGACGAGTTAAACAAAAATAACACCTAATTTTCTACATGATGGTAAAAAAAAAGCCCTAAAACATAACATAGAAAAACTAATCTACTAAAATGAATAGTAATGAGGGCACTTAGCTTGCAGGATAAAAACATTAAAAATATGTATATATTTTAAATTAATATAATGTTTAATTGCTTTAGAAAAATACAAATAATTAGCATGAGAGTCTTTAATCACATTCAAATAAATAATTAAATTACACAGTTGATAAAAATGGCATTTCAGATCACTGGGAAAAAATGAAACTTTGGAGACAATTGTCTATTAATCAAAATAGTAATTTCCATTTGTGTTTTATACCACACACAAATATTAATATAAACCACAAGTGTATTGAAACTTCATTGAATTTTTTAAAAGCAATAAAGTTTCTCCGAACATAAGAGGAAGATAATGTTGAGTAAAGAATTCTCAAAGAGTGAAATTAAACAAAGAAGCTAAAAAATAGGAGTAGAGGATATGTCCATAAAAAAACATAAAAATATCTGATTAAAAAACTTTAAACTTTAGATAAGTCAACATATGGAATAAAATGTTTGGAAATTTTATAACAAAAAAGATTAATGAGATATTTGTAAAGAACAACTACAAATAAATAACAAACAAAATGCCTGGAAGAAAAATGTCAGTAGATTGAGGCTTGTGAGTGTAGAAGAGCTGACACTTCTAGTTTATACATTCCTACTCTCTTTGAATACTTTAAAACAATAATTCATTTTAATGACATTTCAAACTTGTATCTATTTAACTTTGTGTAAGTTAATAATCTTATAATATTAATGTATTATTATATATTAATATCTTATAATCTTATTATAAAGAAAATATATTAATTGTTGACATTATGCATTGTTTTATGAAACTTTTATAATTGGCATGGATATATAAAGTATTGACTAGAAAGATAAACTTTTGAGAGTTAAATGTGTACTATTAATAGCTACACAAAATAACTGATATATACTGGAATTTTCCCTGGCAAAACAAGGTACATAATCAACCTGCAGTCATGCACTGGAGAGTGTAGCCTCAGTACTGCTCGGGGTTGGTGAAAGTCCTGATTCTCCACTAAGCCTCCCCAGCGGAGAAAGTGAGGAACACCTTATTACTAATAGGTGGACTTCAAGGTCCAGGCTCCCTAAGTGGTCTCCACTAATAGGCTAGCGTGGCCAGCTGGTTAGTGACCACCAGGGATGAAAGCCCTAGTTCCCTACTTGGCTTTCTCTTACACCAGTACAGTGGGGATATTAGGGAGCCTTATAGTGATGGTGTAATTCTAAGCTACCACACTTGGCTTTTGCTGGCATGGGTGGGCATTTTTCTGTGGTGATTGCCTAGAGTAGAAAAGTTATTGTCTAAAAGTCTTCTCTTTTCACCAGGCTGTCGCTTTCCTGGTTCTTTGATGAGAGAAAGCAGGCTTTTGTTAGGACTCTTTTTTCTTGCACCTGTGGGTGTATCCAGTTATATGGCATCTTCAGCTCCAAATCTGGGATACAGGAGACAAAAAGAGAACTCAGGGAAATCACCCTGTGTTGTTTCTTGGACCCAAAGTCCCTAGTCAGTCTGCCTCTTGTCTATCTACTATTTGGGGTCTTTTAATGTTTGTTTTATATATAATGTGGATGGTTTTTAGCTATTCTTCACGAAAGGAATAGGAAAAAGTACATATGCTCCATCTTTCTGGAAGCAGAAGCCTAAAGATGTTTTTGAAGGACTAAAAGTGGCTAAGTAGATGGAAAAGCGGCAGTTGACTTAGGTTAGTAGGGAAAGCTAAAACTTAAGTGCCAGCCAAAGTTTCTAACAAAAAGTAAATAGATTTACATAGTAGATCCCTGGAAAGACTTAAGAAGCTTTACATAATGCCTGGGGCCAAAGTAAAGGCAAAAAGGGGGCTAATCAAAACTCTGTGTGTCAGTTAGATGTTTGCTACATAGTGAATAACTCCAAAACTAGGTGGCTTAAAATGAAAATTATTTGTTATTCACATGTCTCCAAGTATGCCCAGATTTGGCTGATCTTGTCTGGGCTCAGGTGGGTAGCTCTGTTTCTCATTACAAGTGTTCAGGTCACCTGGGTCATGCTTCTGGCTGCGGGATCATGGGTGGCTTAGCTCTATGCCTTTCTCATTGTCCTTCAGGGACCAGGTGGTAGCCAGATATATTTTTCTCATGGCAATTAGAAAGAAACAAGCAGAAACAGGCAAGGCTGGGTAGAGCTTATACTCAAAACCGGCAATCCATCACTTTCACCTTATTCTGTTAGCCAAATCTAATCCCAAAGCCAAAGGGTGGATAAATATACTGTTCCTCATTATTAGGAGGAGTGTCAGTCATAATTCAAAGGGCATGGATGAAATAAAAATGCAGAATAAAGATCAATAATGCAATATACCAAGTCTGGCCTTTGAGCCACAATTACCATGTTCATCCCACATACAAAACATGCTCGTTCCATCCCAAGCCCATGAAAGTTTCATCTAATCATGAGATCACACTCAAACTCCAAGATCTTATGATTAAATATAATCTCCATTTATGTCTCCCCTTAATTTTCTATCCTGTTAACTAATGTGGCAAATTATATGCCTCTGCGCCCCTAACATACAACAGTAGACTAGGGAGAATAGGGATAGATTTACTGCAAAAACACACACTCCTATTAGTAAAAGGACAAGAATAAGAGGTACATAGCCACCACCAATCAATAGTAATACTGATAATATAGCTTGGAACATACCACCATATCTCCAGGTCCTTTTTTTTCTGAAGTTAGAAATGCTCCTTGACTAGACTCATTCTGCTTTGTCGGATTAGTTACCCATTCTGCCCCTCAAGAATCTACCCTCTAGAGATGTACTTTATTTCCCATTACTCTCCCTACCAATTTTGGAGAGAAGCATACGTAATTAGCTATTTTTGGAGACTGGGCAGCTTTATTAGAGTGATTTTCATCCATGGAATATTACCAAGAATTCTTTTTTGCCCAAAATTGTCTTGGTCTCTCTGCATGCAGGCTGGCAGTGTTCATCTTTACCAATAGTGCTTTCTCAAAAACTTAGTAGGTTTCCTATCAATCTGATTCAAGTCTGTTTGTCGAAAGTCAAGGCTTCATTCTCTCTCTGTCAATTTGATCACTGGACTTTGGATATATCAGGCTGCTGCTGGAAAACATTATATTCCTAGGAATCCTTTTTCTATAACTGAGAGAATCTATTAGATGCCACTTTAATAAAGTTGGTTTTTTTCCCCACGTCTTTGATTTCGTCTTTATTGTTAGGCTATATATTTCTAAAATGCCTTATATTTGTCTGTGTTCAGGCCATACTTAAGTTTGAAATATTTTACTACATGGATTGACTAGAGGAGAGATTTTTTTTCTTTTCTTTTCCTTCCTTTTCCTTTTCTTTCTTTCTTTTTCTTTTCTTTCTTTCTTTTTTTTCAGACAGAGTCTCACTCTGTAGCCCTGGATAGAATGTAGTGACAGCTACATTGCAGCTCACAGCAACCCAAACTCCTGGGCTCAAGCGATTCTCCTGCCTCAGGCTCTCAAGTAGCTGCAACTACAGGTGCATACCATGATGCCCTGTTCAATTTTGTACTTTTAGTAGAGATGGGGCCTTGCTCTTGCTCAGGCTGGTCTCGCAGTCCTGAGCTCAAGCAATCCTCCCGCCTCGGCCTCTGAGAGTGTTAGGATTACACATGTGAGCCACTGCACCCAGCTGATATGCTTTTATTTTCATTTCCTCAAGATTCTTTTTCTACTGTGGCTAGTTCTTTTTTGAGATTATCTTTTTCATGTAAATATCATATCAGGTGCATCTAGAAGAAACCACATTCCTTTCAACATTCCTCCTGGAAACCATCTTGCTAAAGATCACAATATCATTTGGCATAGTTTACATTTGTTAAGGCAAATGCATGACAGGCAATGATTTTACCAAATTTTTGCTACTAATATGAATTGAAGTTTTCTTTTCTTCACTTTCTACTTCCTGGTTTCCAATGTGAAATATTTTAGGATTTTCTTATGGGAGAACTGTACTTTCTATACTAATTTCTGTATTAGTCAGCTATTGCTACATAATGACATTGCAAAAGTCAATGCTTAATATAGCAATCATTTGTTATAGTTCATAACTTTAGCAGCTCTTGTTAGGCTTGGCTCATCTGGGTTTGGTTGAGCAGGGGAATATATTTTGCTCTTTAAGTGAAAGGACATGCAAAGTCACATGGCAATGAACATGGATATAGAGAGTGGCGAAGATGTAGAGGCAGTAATGAAGTTTACTACAATCTGTATAAGAAACAATTAGTGGAATCTCCATACTGCTTTCCATAGACGGTGTACTGATTTGCAGTCCCACCAATAGTGTATTAGCATTCCTTTCTCTCTATATCCATGCCAGCATCTATTGTTTTTGGACTTTTTAATAAAAGCCATTCTAACACGGGTAATGTGATGTCTCATTGTGGTTTCAATTTACATTTCCCTGATGATTAGTGACATTGAGCATTTTTTCATATGTTTATTGGCCATTTTTCTGTCTTTTTCAAAGCTTCTGCTCATGTCTTTTGCCCACTTTTTAATGGGGTTGTTTATTTTTTTCTTGCTGATTTGTTTGAGTTATTTGTAAATTCTGGATGTTAGACCTTTATCAAATGTATAGATTGCAAATATTTTCTCCCATTCTGTAGGTTGTCTATTTGCTCTGTTGATTATTTCTTTAGATGTACAGAAGCTTTTTAGTGTAATCAAGTCCTATTTATTTATTTTTTATGTTGCTGTAATTGCCTTTGGGCTCTTAGTCATAAATTCTTTGTCTAGGCCAATATTTAGAAGAGTTTTTTCTTACATTTTCTTCTAGAATTCTTATGGTTTCATGCCTTACATTTAATTCATTTATCCATTTTGAATTAATTTTTGTGAGTGATGAGAGATATGGATCGTGTTTCATTCTTCTGCATGTGGCCATCCAGTTTTCCCAGCACCGTTTATTGGCTTCTTTTCCCCAGTGTGTGTTGTTGTCTGCTTTGTCAAAGATCAGTTGGCTATATGAAACCTTTATGGAAAACATTATGGAGATTCCTCAAAAACTAAAAGTAGACCTACCATTTGATCCAGCAAACACACTACTATATCTATCCAAAGGAAAAGAAGTCATTTTAACAAAAATACACCTGAATTTGAATGTTCATTGCAACAAAATTCACAACTGCAAAGACGTGAAATCAATCCAAGTGCCCATCAATTCATGAGTTGATTAGCAAAACATAGTGTATGCATACCATTGAGTACTACTCAGCCATGAAAAAGGATGAATTAATGCCTTTGGCAACAATATGGATAAAACTGGAGACGATTATCTTAAGTGAAGTATCTAAAGAATGGAAAAAAGAATTTAAAAAAAGAATGGAAAAACAAATACCACATGTACTCACTATTAAATTGGAACTAACCGATAAGCACACGTGTGCACAGAGGGAAGTAAAACTCAGTGGAAATCAAGCAAGGGGGATGGTGAGAAGGGGATGTGCAAAAACCTACCTAATGGGTAAAATGAACACTATTTGGGTGATGGGCACACTTATAGCCATGACTCAGCATTATAAAAGCAGTCCATGTAACCTAAAACATTTGTACCCCCTTAATATTTTGAAATAAAAAAATTAAAAAAAAAAAACAAAGGAAACAATTAGACATGCAGAATCCCTCCTGAATTATGATCCACCAGTCAATTATTCTTCTCCTATCTCCAAAGGACAAAAGGTGTCCATTCACTGTCAATACTTAGAAATATTCTAGCCCAATGTATATTATTATTATGCTAAAATTTTTGCATCTATGGCTTACATGCACATGGTAATATTTCAGTACTTGGACCCCATAATGTTAGCTAGAACCAAGTTCTGATTAATAACTTATAAGCTGAAGTAAGGGTATTTCCTAGGGGCTGATCATATATTTGTTTGTGGAAGATCCTCCAATACTCACTTTTACTCTGAACAGGCAATATGCAATATTGGACATGATGGCTGCTCTGCCACCTTGGGTTCCTGTGTCACTATAATGAGAAGATCTGTACTGCCGACTCATGATTGACATACGTTGTGTATTCACAATAAACCTTGGCTGTTTTAAACTACTAAGAATTGAAAATTCTTTCTACAGCCTAATTTAGTCTATCTGGACTAATTTACTAGCACAATTGAGAGTGGAAATGGAGCCCTATACTGAAAAATATGAGGATTAATTGAAATTCTACAAAATTAATAGTATAGTGATGTTTGCGCGGCTATCAGCTTGCCTAGTATCAAGAATGTTGGCATTTAGAATATGCCAAACTCTCACAAGAGGTGAAAAGATTATTTTCTGGGAAATTATAATAGACTCAGAGGAAAAACAAACTGTAGATGATAGAATGTTAGCTGCCTCAAAGAAAAAGCTGTACCTTACCCTATAGTGGTATAGTGAGTCCCACCCAACAAATCTCACTGGCTCTGTTCTACTCTAGTGTCTAATCAGCTTTTTAATGATTTATTGTTAGACATAAAGAAATAATGAACATTTTACATTTCTAGATGAAAGACAGGGTCCAAAGATTAAAGTGAAAAAGTAAATAAACCGTACAAAAAGTCTGAAAGGAAACAGAGGCAGTACAGGATCAGAGGTAAATGTCAAAATGTATATTTACTATTCTCAGAGAGAAACAAAAGATATTACATTCTTTAAACAATGATGAAAGATTATAACAAGTGAATAATAAGAGAATAACAATGAATTCTTAGAAATTAAAAAAAAATGAAGGCAGGTTTTGCTTCCATTTAGGATATAGAAATTTGTGAAGATGTTTGCTCTGAATCTAACAATGAGACAGGTCTAGATAAATTATGGAATCATAAATTTTCTTGAGCTCATTAGTGATCTGAGTTTTCAAAGACACCAAATTGTTAGAGTAGGAGACCAGGAGACAGGGCTAAGATCTGATGCAGAGGCTTGAAGATTGGGTGCAGGTGTTAAAGTAAACAACCCGCAAGCAGAAGCTAACTAGAGAGGCTGATAACCAGAGGCAAGAACCAGCCTCAACCAGCTTGTCAACTGTCTCTATCACCTTACATGAACTTTGGCCAATTACAGTATCATTTCCCTTGAGATTTTAAAATTCCTTCACCTTTGAAATCACCATGACAGTTCCAAGACAACCATATAAAGTTTAAAAATGGGAGGGAACCCAATTCTAGGAATTACTACCCAAATTCTCAGTAAAAGCCATCCTCTTAGTCTCAAATATTCCTTCCCTCAATTACTAAGACTCCAAAAGACCAAAAAACTTCCTCCAGGTACAGCTGCTCTTTTTCAATCCTGCTCACGTTCTCCCTCTCTCTCTCTCATACTTTTGCTTTCCATAAAAAAAAAAAAAAGAAAGAAAGAAAAAGCTGTTGCTTGCTTGATTTAAGTGGTGTATGCATCATGGCATTCTTTTTCTGAGGATCACTAAGAACTTTGAAAAACCTACACTCAGAGGTTGCTAACAAAGTGACCTAAATAATAATGAAGGAAAATCCCTCTGTAAAGAAATGAAACCCCATTGTCTCACATATAGCAGAGCATGGGGGAAGATCTGACAGACATACAAGTGGGTAAGTAGAACTCACCTAAAACATTAATGATTTTTAAAAATCCTATTGCAGCCAATCGAAAGTGTTTCGTAGACTAAGACACCAGGGGAAGGCACACTCACTTTTGAAGTGTTTTCTACAGGCCTCTGTTGGGCTCATAGGAAAAGGATTCAGATAGGGCAAAGTTGGAAGGTTCTAACCACTTGGTCTTAAACTTATCATAAGTCAAAACATTGTTGTATTTAGTTAAAACATGGACATATGGATTCATGAAACAAAGTAAGGCAGACTTGTCAGTACAGTTTTCAAGGTAATTCAATGGAGAAAGGGTAGTCTTTTCAACAAATAGTGCTGAAATAATTGAAAATTAATATGCAAAAATAAAACTCATGAAAAACATGAATATATGATACAAAAAACATGAATTAAATTTTTTTAAAAGGTTAACTGAATTTTAATGAATTTAAAGCCTTTGTACTTCAGAAGTCATTATCAAATAAAAGACAAACACAAACTAAGATAAATATTTGCAAAACACGCAACTGATAAAGAATGTATATCCAACCAAGAAAAACAACCCAATTTTAAAAAAATAGGCAAAATGTTGAGTGTATTGAAAAGATACCAACAACAAATAAGCACATGGAAAGATGTTCACCATCATTAGTCATTAAGGAAATACAAACTGAAACTATAGCAAGACACTCTTACTTCTTAGCTAACATTTAAAAAACAAAACCAAAAACGATAAATCCTGAAAATACCAAGTGTTGGCAAGGGTGCAGATAAGAGCTCTTGGAAGTCTCATACATTGGTAGTGGGAATGTAAAATGACACAGAGGCTTGGAACAAACATTTGGCAGGTTCTTATATATTCAAACAAATATTTACTGTGTGAACCAACAATACCACTGCTAAGGCACTTGCTAAAGAGTAACTAAAATACATTTCTATACAATAATCTCCATGCTAATGTTCATAGCAGCTTTATTCATAATAGTCCAAAACAAGAAAAAAAAACCCTCAAATGTTCATAAGCTAATAGATAGGTTATAAAATTGTGGTATATCCAGAAAATAGGCTACTACTCAGGTGTGAGAAGAGATGAACTTCTGATAAATTCAACAGCATGAGTGAATCTCAAAAGCATTATGCTATGGAAAGATGTAATGCAGAAAGGGTAACATACTATTTTATTGCATTTGTGTAATATTCTGGAAAAGGAAAAAATACAGAAAACCAAAGTTAGATTGGCAGGTAGGAAGAAGAGATTGACAACAGAGGGGTGCAAGGAAACTTCTTGTAATGATGGTAATATCCTATATTTTGATTGTGGTAGTTTTTACACAATTGCATCATTTTTCTAAACTTACAGAACTCTACACATAAAATATAAATTACAATGAATGTAATTTATAACTAAATGAATATAACTTAAAATAATGAAGTTAGAAAAGGACAATCAAATCCTTAATAGAAAATATGACAACAAATAAAGAAATAAAAGGTTAAGACAAGTTGATACAATGAACAACAGAACAAAAAGAAAATTAAAGAATTAGCAAGATCCAAAATTCACTAAAAATTAATTTCAAAAATATGGAGAGGGTTAAAGAGACAGAACTTTAGAAGGAAATAATACAAGAATATTTCTCAGAAGTGAAAGACCTGAGTTTCTGTATTGAAAGATCTCATTCCAAAAATAATTAATAAAAAAGAACCATAACAAGGCATACGATAGTGACATTTTAGAACAAAAGGAAGAAAGAGAAAACCTAAAGTCTTCCATGTGATAAAATGAAAAAGAAAAAGATAAAGAAACAAAGCTTGGAGCATATAAAGAAATATGTACCAAAATTGCACTGGCCCTATTAAAGGCAGTGTGCAACCTCATAAGAAATGAATCATGCCTTGAGAGGTCTAAATTGTTTTTTGCTAACTTATCATTCTATCAGATAAATTATCAATCAAGGTAATCATTTGCTAATGTAAGATTTGAAAAAAAATTTACCATTGAATAAAGAGGAAGCTAAATTATCCAAGAAAAAGAAATCTAATAGCCGAGAGAGGTAAAGAGAATTTCATGGATGATGATGAAGAAGAATCTCAAAGTGCATTGAGACTAAATGTGCCTAGCAAGCAACCAGTTAGGTTCAGAGCAGGAGAATGGAGAACTCCAGAGGAGGAAATATACAGATAAGCTCTTTTGGAATTACTACATTACCAATAAGAAATTAATAAAAGCAATAAGGTAAAATTGCCAATATAAATATACTAACTAGAAATAACAAAGTTAAATGTAAGAAGTAACAGTTAAAAGAATGGTAAGAGCTTGCCTTTAAAGAACAAAATAGTGCATATGAAAGAGGGTGGGATAACATTTTTCATTATATACCTTATATTAATATTTAATATATTGGAAAAATTGCTAAAAATTTTCCTCTGTTCCACTTCTCTAATGCCTGACACCAAAGTGCCAATGGTTTGGAATCACAGTCAATTTAAAATATTTGCTCTGCTACTATTATCTGAGATTTTTAACAAGTTATTTAACTTAATTGAACCTTAGTTTCTATCATTTAAAATAGAGACAATGCCAGTACGGTGACACATGCCTATAGCCCCAGCTACTCAAAAGGCTGAGGCAGGAGGATCCCTTCAGCCCAGGAGGTCTAGGCTACAGTGTGTTATGATTATGCCTGTGAATAACCACTGCCCTCCAGCTTAGGTAACATAGCAATGCCCCATCTCAAAAAATAAAAAAATAAATAAGTGAAATAGAGACAACACTAACTAATTTAATGGGTTGGAATGAAAATTAAATGAACAAAATAATGTAGGGCCTCATCTCAGAGGGAAACACATTAGAGCTATTTTTGCATGATACTTTTAATTTTGGAGATTCTCTTCTTTTTGTCTCAACATAACCCACCTTTATGAATTTATTTATTTGGACAGAATTTGCAAACTCACTTTAATTTCACACTTTTGTGCAACTAAATTTTAAATAACATCTCAATATAAACAGTTTGAACTTAAATTCTCTGATTGAAGTGCACCATTAAAAATATACATACAATGAATATGAAATAACATAGAAACAACTTTTTGCTATAGTACTGACTGTTAAAAGTAAGATATTATATATTTATATATAATTACAAAAAGATATGCATCATTAAAATGGTATAAAGTTGATATTCAAAATGCATTAGTCTTTTACTTTGGGCAATAAGATATGGAATGATTTTTCTTATTTTACATGTATGCATTTATAAAATTCTCTTTAATAAATTTATTATATGCATAATCAGAAGAGAAAACACTTTGTAAGGATGGTGAATAACATGTGAAAATTACTTCTTTTTTAAACATGAAAGATTCAATATAATATTAATTTAAAATATTAATACTAATTTTATGCATGCAATTATATTTACTTACTTTTTATTTTTAGCTACAGTTTCTCACATGCCTGGAAGAATCATGAAAAAACATTTTAAACTGGAAGAGGTTGAGCTGAGTACTCAATTTATACAACAAGGAGGAGACTTTAGTTAGTAATTAAGCCATAACAATCAAGGCAGATTAATGACTGTCTCCGAAAGTTCATTGCTATGGGCCATTAATCCTAGCATAGCAATTAATTTTCAAGGAAATGCCCTATGCTTAAGAGGGCATTTCTATAGTTAGAAATCATCAAAAATAAAACTACACCAAAATGTTCATTGTCAAAAAGTAAGCATGCCATTGTTCCTCCTGTGGTAGGTAATTTTATGTGTTAACTTGACTGGGCTATGGGATTCCCAGATGTTTGGTCAAACATTATTTTGGGTGTGTCTGTGAAGGTGTCGTGGGCGAGTTAATATTTGAATAGGTAAAGCAGACCTCCCTTCCTAATGTGGGCAGTCCTCATCCAATCAGTCAAAGGCCTGAATAAACAAAAAGGCTAACCCTCTTCTGAGTAAGGGAGAATGCCTCATGCCTAACTGCCTCAAGCTGGCACATTAATTGTTTTTTTCCTGCTCTTCAAACTCTAACAGAAACATTGACTCTTCTTCGGTCTTCAGCCTGTAGGCATTCAGACTGAAACTTAAATCATTGGCTCTCCTGGAGCTCATGCCTTCAAACTAGGCCTGGAACTATACATCAGCTCTCTTGGGTCTCCAGCTAGTTGACCAAAGATCTTGGAATTTCTCAGTCTCCATAATTGTATAAGTCAAATACTTACAATAAATAATTCATATATATATATATACACACACACATATATATGAGAGAGAGAGAGAGAGAGACTGATTTCTAATAATTCTTTCTCTGAAAAACCCCAATTAATACAAGTCCCTTTGTTTATTTATGCATAAAGAAAATATTGAAAAAAGCACACTCAAAAAAATCCACCAACTAACAATTTCTTCAGCTCATTGAGTTTCATTCAATTTTTTTTAAAGTTTGAAATAGTTTTAAAATAAAGAAGAAACTAATATTTATTCAGAACTAATTATGTAGCAGGTGCTTTACATATATTGCTACAATTAGTTCTCAAGACAAATGGTAAGAAGTATGTAATATAAAGTACACTCTACAGATTAAAATAAAAGAGGTTTAAAATGTTTAATCAACTTCCTCATGCACACATAGGAAATGGCACCTAAGGGGATCTATTAATAACTCCAGGTTTTCTGGCTTCAAAACCCATGACCTTTCTAAAGTACTATTGCAGTCTTTCTGAAGATTCCTTTTTAGACTAGCATATGACAAGGAATTCTTGCCAGAAGCTAAAAAAAAAAAAAAAAAAAAAAGAAAAGATGTTTTTTTGTAATGGTTAAACAGACACCATGTTAATACACATGAAGAATTCAAAAAATTGTAACAGTGAAAGGGAGACTTAGCATGACCAGCTCCATTTTGCTTCCGATCCCTTGAGGTAATATCCTTTAGGTTAAAATCTTCCACTTAGCTCTGCACATAGGCCAGCTAATTATAGGTAGGATTCAGTTTGTAGTTCAACTCTAGAAGAGAGATAACCATCCCTTTCCCAAAACTAACTCCCAGGGAGATAAGAGAAACATGCACACAAATAACAATGATATGTTCAAGATTTATAGGAACACCATGACTTGACCTATGCCATCTATAGTAAACCGACCAAGAACAAAGACATTTCACAAGCTCCTCAGACCCTCACCGAGACTCAGATGTCTGTGGTCCTTGGTCACCTCGTAAAATCTGCCTACTATTCCCTCTTCCCTTAACATAAAAAGGAGCCTAATGTTCATATTAACTTAGGATGGTTATTTGAGACACTAGTCTGCCATCTTCTCAGTTTGCTGGCTCTCTGAATAAAAGTTGCTTTCCTTGACCCGAACACCTTGTCTCTTGACTTATTATTGGCTGTTGTTCAAGCGGTATGAGCTTGAACTCAGTTACAGAATCAAAACATATCTATATTTAAGTTCAATATCAAGTAATAAGACAAGAGTATATATAGCTATATTTTGAGGGGAAAATGATATTACCGCCTGAAATTTTATATGTTACAAATATATCAACCTTATAATAAAAATAAATATGACATTAGCATGCTTCTTATGACATGATTTCTAGACATAGCAACAAGATAGATACAGATATAGATATGTAGATATAGACATAGATAAAGATGATATATACATATATATGTATAAAGTATAATTATCTCCAAGTAAAGAAGTTACATATTAATTTTGTGTGCGTGAACATTTTTATTTTTCCCATTTTTTGTAAAAGGTGTATGTTATTATAATTATAAAAAGTAACTAGACAATGGTTTAAAATTAGATATAGGCAAGCCTTACCTTAAACAAATTTTTTAATCAGAAGTTTAAGGAAGAAACAGATTTGTTAGTAGATAAATACTGAGTGGCTCTCCCTTAGGAAATAATATTTAATCCAATATTTATTCATTTGTAGAGAGTCAGAAATAAGAGGTTAGAGAATACCACTACAGATCAGGACTGCAGTAACACTCAGGAGGATATAGAGGAGATTTAAAAATGATTAATACTAGGGTGACACTGTGGTAATTATATATATTGGGCTGAGAATATCAACAAATAAGTAATCTATATGTTTTTGACTTTGAGAAATATTGAAAACTGGTTGTCTACTTTTGTTTTATTTTCTTTGTTTTGTCAGGCTCACTTTCTTTTTGAAACCATATGTGAAAAGCAACGTATTCTTTGTAGGTGCAAACTGAAGTTGCTGGAGGGCTGTTTTGGCAAAGATGGAAACCAAGGGGGATAAGATTGTTTTTCATGGAAGATAAGTGCTTGCTAATTGATTCTCATTTTACTGCTCAGTCATGCATACATCTCCAGAGGGATCCTGTTAGAGAAATGAGAAATGCCTTAAGATAGGAATTTATTCCATTTAATATTTGTTTTATTTGCATGTTATTCCTGTTTGATCTTATGTTTTTATTTTTTAAGAAATTGTGATCTAGATGCTAAGGATCTGTAAATTGTAGTTAATAGCTAATGAAAATAAGAATATTGGAAAATAAATGAACTTTTAAATGCACTCATCTTACATAGAATATATAGATGATAGCAGTCATCTCTTCCATTAGTGGAACATCCTTTTTCCCTTGATATTATATCCTCAATATGTTAATCCACAGACAACCTTTACAGTTATGTACATCCAATAGCTGATTATTTTCTCACCTTTTCAAAATGTTATGCCATTTATCTATCTCTCTTACCTTCGATGCAGCATGACCCTCATGCTGGTAGGCTCTCCATCAAACAACATGAAAATTTCTGAGCTGACCTAGCATTCAAGTACGGACTTAAACTTAATTAGTAATTATTAATTGTCTTTTATTGCTTAATTAAATCTCATGTTGTTACATTTTATTCTTACAATAACCCTGCAAAATATTAACTTTATCGTGTAGAAAAGATATTTGAATAGCAGTGATAAAGATGCTTAAGCCTAAGTAAATACAGATGCTTTTTAGAAAGATTAAAAACATACTCATTTGTAAATTAAATTATAGGCCCCAGCTATATTAAATGGACTGTAAAAATTACCATTTTTTAAACAATAGGCACTTCAAAAGCTGAAGTTTACTTACATATCAAAATGTGAAAGAATCATGGATGCATTGAATTCTATTTTTAATATTTATTAGATATGAAGTCCTTCCTTCCTTCCATCTCTCCTTCTTTCTTCTTCTGTTTTTTTATATATATATATATTTTTTCTTTTCTGCCAAATCCCTTCTATTTAAGAATCAATGCTTCTATAATTTCCTAATAATCCTGAACAATACCTTAGTTTTGGGCGGGGCTAACCCAGATTCTCATATGCGCCACCCTGTGGCATCAGACAGGATAATCGGAATCTCACGTTACCGAAAAGAGAAATGGCTTAGGGATAGCCATAGATTAGCAACTTCCCTAAGACTTTTATGAACATTAGTGGGAAAGCCACTCTACTTTTGCTCAGATTTTAAGCCATAGGAAGAATATAAGGTGGGAGCTTCTGGTGACGATCACCCTCATCATTTAGACAAGAAATACTCTCAGCAAATGAAACCAATGCTGAGAAAAGCAGAATGCATTGATGAAATAAATGAGCAGAAACTTGATCCTGCTATGTCTGAAGGAAATCTGCCTCAAGACCTTTCATTTACAAAGGTTCAGGAGACTCTTATTTTACTTAATCTACATTGACTTAGATTTCTGCAAATTACAGTTTAAAGACTGCTGATTTATTAAGCAATTAGTACCTGTAAGTCACATATTGACAATAATGTTAGATTCAGTAATGAACGTGGCTAAATTGAGAAGAGGTAGTGCAGTGAGTCCTTGGCCTAGGTTAAGGAAATGTTATTGTTTTATACTTAGGGAGAATGAGATGGTTAAACTGTTGCCCACTGTTTCTGTGAAATCAAATCATGTTCCCATCAATATTGGAGAATTAGGAGACTTGGTAAAATGTTTTAAAAAGTTGGAGTCTTTCTGTAATGTCCTTCTGCAAAATACCATCGAAAAAGGAGAAAGTTACAGTCTGAGACAGGGGTCTGAAACCTTTTCATGTTGGAAGGTTCTGCATTAATTTAGCTGTAATCGAATAAAGCCAAATTCAAAAAACTTTAATTAGATATACTTAAAAATGTGCATTATTTTATAAAAATCTAACTACCGTGTACTTAATAATTTCAGAAAATGAAAACTGTTTGTTAATTTTAAAGTTAACTAACCTTTTAATGACTTTGTTGTGTCTGCTTTTTGTTGGAAAGCATTTGAATATTTGGTTGCAGCATGGAGGTCCTCAGTTTCAGTTGGTCCTCTAGATGGGTATCAGTCATTTGTGACCTTAAGGGCATCTTGATTTGGATTAGGTAAGAGAATGTAGATTTGCAAAAATAAGTGGTTGAAAAGCAAGAACGCATTTTTCAGGCATGTTGCCAAAGGTGTGGGTATTCTACTGCATTTTTCCATATTTCAATTGGATCTTCCTTAGCATCAAACAATGACTTTAGAATGTTACCATCTGTAGTTCTTTAGGTGCCTTGATGATATCAACTAGGTGGGGATGAAATGCTAATTTGGGTGTGATGTCATGATTCTCAAAACCAGTGAATCTTTCATTGTATTCTCTAATTAAAAAGCCTATAACATCTGCATATTCTTTAAATGATTCACATATATCGTCCTGGTCATCCGTGACCTTTGCTAACTGGGGAAATTGTTCATCCAAAATTTCATTTTGAAGAAGTGTTTTGACAAAAGATAACTTTTTTCAAAGCGCTTGGATTTTTTGCCACATATCACATATAGCTTAGTTTTACCTTGCAAAGAAATATTCAAGTCATTTTGATTTGACATGATATCACACTGAAATGCTGCATTCCTATAGAAATCTTCTTTCAATAATTCACACTGCTGATTCTGTTCTTCATAAAATTTAACTATCTGTTCTCACAGAGATAAAATTTTCGCTAACACCTGTCCCTGCGATAGCCAACAAATACACTGTAGAATGATATGGCAAATTCACACTGAATACCTCATCATTCTACTTTAGCATGTTGTGAAACTGATGATGCTGTGTTGTATTTGCATGGATATAGTTAACAATACTTACAACTTGTTTCAAATTGTCACTTAAAATAGTAGCTTCAGCACAGAGATTTTGCTGATGCAAAATACAATGAAAAGAAATGAGAACATCTGGATCTGTTAATACTTTTTATATTTGTGCAATAAACTCTTCATGTTTTCCTGTCATGGAAGATGCACTGTCTGTACATACACTCACTAATTTATCAAATTCAGTCCAACTTTATATTTATCTTGAAAGTTGTTGAAGATATCTATTCCCCATGTCCTGTTCGCTAGAGTACCCAAAGCTAGTAACTCTTCGTAGCAAAGAAAACCTTCTGTTATCATGTGAATGAAGTATGAAAACTGTGCCTAGTCAGTAGTATCAATTGATTCATCCAAAGCGATTGAATAACATTTATTTTTCTTTGGAAGTATTACATGTAGTTGTTCTGTTAAGTTGAAGGCTAATTTATGCTGCCAATCAGTCATGGTTTTTCTTGAAAGAGGCAGTTGTTTGCACTTTGAAACGTTATGGGGGTCTAAGCATCCTGCAACTTCAACAATGCATTCTTTCACAGTTTCTGCACTGCATGGCTTTCCTTTCTTTCCCTGAGTATATGAGCTACTTTATAAGTTGCTTCAGTGGCATTATTTCCAGGTCTTACTGCTGCTTGAAAGAATTGTCTTTGCTTTTGCATTTCATCTTTTAATTTCTGCAATGCAACCTTTCATGCTCTCCCTTTAATTTAAAATATCTGTGGTCTTTATGAGTGTTATAATGCTGAGGAGCATTGAGTTTCCGTAATGTTGATATTGCAGTATCACAAAGCAAGCAAATCATCTTATCTTTAGCAGAAACAAGATAATACTGCAATTCCCAATCCTCATGTAAAAATCTGTTTTCTTCCTTCAGCGTTCTCTTGGTCTTCTTTGACATGATGGGCTGTTAAGCAGACAGAATTAAAAAATACTGTCAAGCTGCGCAACTATTCACAAATTCCACTTCAAACAGAAACACAGTGCACCACTGTCAAAAGCTGATAACACACCAGGATACTCAACCCCCAGAAACTCTCACCAGACAGCCTGGTACAGTAGTGGCACCAGTCGGGTGGAAGAAGTTAGAACTAAATCATGAGTGTAGCAGCCATAATGTTTTAATTGTGCCAGTCAATTGGGGAGGATTATTTCATTGAAACTTATTTTATTCTTTGCTATTTTCAATACATTCATTTTAAAAGTAAAATAAAAATATAAAAGATGAATAAAAATGTATTAATAAAAATAAAAGGATTTGTTCTGTAAAATTTGGATTCAGTCAAAAGGCTGCACTTAAGGACCTAGAAGGTCACAGGTTCCCCACTTCTGGTGTAAGATAACCTATTGGAAAGCAAGAAAATAAACACTGTGTGTTGCTATGAGGATTCCTTCACCCAGTGATTAAGATTGAGCAAATTATAAAATCATGCAGAATGCTGGTTTGTAAAACAAACAGACAAAAACAAGAAAACAAGAACAATAAACTCAGTTTCCAAACTAAATTAAGTGTGAAAAAGAGATTTAGGACACATAAGAGAATATAAGTATGAAACCCAGGGCTTTCCAGAAACCTTCTTGCTAGTTACATCTTGCCATTTAAAATTAACCATTATTTGACAATGAAGGGCAATTTTATTTGATGCAGCTTTGGTTTAAGGCACATAAGAGGGCTGCAGCTGGTGTAAGTCTCAGAGTCCAAAGGCCAGGGAACCAGAAGTTCCAATGTCAAAGTGCAGGCCCAATATAAACCCAAGTATATTGTCTCAAAAGCTTATGACAAGATGGCTCAGTTAAGTTTAAAAGTCTGAAAAGCAGAGCTGAGCTCTGTAGCCCATTGCAAAGCACCATAAATCACAATGGAAAAACCCATTTGCAAAGACTGTTAGCATTGGATTTAGGGATTTATTATTATTATTATTATTATTATTATTTAGTTATCAGCTCATGTATTAGTTAGAGTTCTCCAGAGAAACAGAACCAATAGGACATATAGAAAGAAACATAATAGGAGATTCATTATGGGAATTGGTTCACACAACTATGGAGGCCAAAATTTCCCCTTATAAGTTGTCTACAAACTGGAGAACCTGGAAAGCTGATGATATGATTCCGTCTGAATTCAAAGGCATGAGAACAAGGCAAGCTGATGGTGTAACTCCCAGTCTAAGGACAAAGGCCTGAGAACAAAGAAAGTTGAGTGCGGCTGGTATAGGTCCCAGAGTCCAAAGGCCAGGGAACCAGGAGTTCCAATGCCAAAGTGTAGGAGAAGATGAATGTCCCAGCTAAAGAAGAGAGAGGGAACTTACTTTTCCTCCATCTTTTAGTTCTGTTTGGGGCTTCAATGGATTAGATGACACCCACCCACACTGATGAGGGCAGATATTCTTTATTCAGTCTACTGATTCAAAAGCTAATCTCATCCAGAAGTACCCTCACCAATGAACCCAGAAATAATGTTAACCAGATATCTGAGCACCCCATAGGCCAGTTAAGTTGACATGTGAAATTAATCATCACAGCCTACAACTTTTTCAAAATTTTAGTATAATGATAACCGATCTGTTCAACCACTAATACTTTCCTCAGAGCCCTAAATTCGCAGTAAGAAGAAATGGGCTCCTGAATTCATGCTAACCCCCAAAGCCTTACTCAGATGTGACAAGGAAGAAAGTGATTCTCTCTAAGAACAAGGAGTAGGTGGATTGGCTGATTGAAAGCTCATTATTGGGAAAGTATTGCTCCTTCCCAGGAAGAAATGCTATGTGTGTTGTATGCTGTTTAGACTTCTTCCCTATTCTAATGAGAGTCTTCTCAAAATTGTGATTGAATTTTGCAGTTGTCAGATGTATATATCAGGTGCATATAAATTTATCATTTAGCATCTTTCTGAAAACAAAGAAAACAAAATTTATACTTCCTGATTTGGATCTGGATACAGTAACTATATAAGACTTTTAGGTTACACCCCTTTTGGAAGAATGAGGGTTACTTTTTAAGTTGAATTAGGATGATTTAAATTTGTTTGGTTGAGATATTTAAAACTTTTTGTGTATGGAAGGAAATGTTTTAGATTTTGACATATATACTAAGTCACAAGTATAAATAAAAAGTATTGCATTTCTTGGACAAAGTGATTGATTCATATATGGAGACATGACCAAAATCATGACAATCAGAAATTCACTTTTTCCCAGAGCTAATAGGAAAGATGTCCCTTTTCTTTCAGTCCATATGCATAAGACCTGACCTTATATTTGAAGATGTAGGCATAGCCATGTCTAAAACTGGACTTGTAATTTTTCTTCTTCGATTGAATCCATATATACTTCTTTTTTCATCAGTCATTTAACTTGGATGCTAATCCCAATACATATATATCAAATAAATACTATATATTTAAATTTTTAGTAACAGCTAAAATAGCAAATTTCCTTGATGCTCAAGATGAGGTCCACAAGGCTAAAATAGCATGCTAAATCAAATATATGTAAAGAATAGTTTTAAAAAACATCATACATACTTTGTTTTGCTTTACCTCTGTGAAGAATATTATAAGAAAATATTTGACAGCCTATTTTCACTCTTATGTTTACTTACTACTTGTCAAAGCTGCAACATGAAGCATCAGTTCACTCTTCTGTGCAAAAGTTTCCCACATTTACTAAATAGTACCCGCTTAGATATAAATTAAATACATTGTCACTGGAATGAGAGTAAGGAATAATCTACTTTAATCTAGCAAAGCTATATTCACCTTATATTGTGTGACCTCATAATAATGTGCCTTGAGATAAAATGGATTTGGAAATATGTGATGAGCTCCTGTCCTCTATAGTAGATTCACCCCGGTCATTTCATTAGCCTTTAATAATATGAACTAATACTTTATGAAATTGATTTCTGAACTCCTATACTATTGTGGTGGGTTTTTACTATATTTTAATGCCCCTAATAATTCCTGAAAATTCGAAGTGTCTAGAAACAGAAAAAATGGAATACATTTTTCTGTTGATAATAATTATGCTGCTTAAAGTTTAAAGAGTACACATTGTGTTACAGTTTTGTCATCTTGAGTGACTTGGCAAAGGAGCATTTCGGTGCTCTAGGACTCTCACTGAAGCTGTTTTTCTGCTTCCATCTTTGTAAGGTAAAGGTCTTTTAAAACTATGACAAAACCGTAAAGTCCAGAAGTACCATATTAGAAGGTGATTCTACAGAGCTTTTTTTCATTGAACACCCCATTATAATTTGGAATCTACCATGTGCATGATGCTAGTGATAAAATTTAAAAAAAGCTGTCTGTATCCTTAACTATCTTAAAACTTATGGAAAGACAAGCTAGTGAATAGACAATTGCAAGACAAGGTATAGAGTGCTATGATGAAAATAAACAATGAAACAACTGTATTCTGATTAGAGTCAGTACTGAGCTGGTAAATTGGCTCTTTGGGGAGGAAGTTTTTTTTTTAAAAAAAACCTGATTTTGTAGTACTTGTTAATTTCAATGTTGTAAATATTTTCACCATGGCTGATTTCAAGCTACCAGTAGTTTGAAAACTGTTCACAAAGTTTTTGAATATTTAACTTTGTGAACCAATGCTAATGTGTTCTGGCCCACTATTGAGGAAAATAACACAGTGATGGTGGCCAAGTAAGCTTTCCAGAAGACAGTGACATCTAATTGAGACATGAAGAAGTAATAGTCGATAGTGAAGCAAAGAAAGGCAGGGAAAGCTTTGCAGACAGATGGATCGGCATAGACAAATATCTGGAGATGGGAAAATACATGGCATATGGGGGAAACTGCAAGGAATTCATTTTTACTTGCTAATACTTTGGTACGTGAAGTAGATAAAAACTAAACTGAAGAAATATGTTTTAGGTGGAAGGAAAGGAAAGGAAATATTCTTGTTAGCCACAATAAGCACTTTGAACTTTTTTGAAGGCGATGAGAGATCATCAGAAGGTTTTGAGGATGTCGCATGGGCATAATGAGATATGTACTTTAGGTAGATCACTCTGGTTGTCCTATGAAATACCAGTTAGAAAAGATAAGACCAAGGGCAGAAAATCCCATTTTTAGAAAATTCTAATTAAGGTGGAGCTGCTAACACCGTGGCAGTGGGGATGCACAGACCTTGAGACTTAAGATTGGGGCTCTAAGGGAACATGAAGGATGACAGTTTGGCTAGGACTGGGCCGCGGTGAGGGCAGAGAAGGGTGAAGGATAATTTCAAAGATTCTGTCTAAGAAAACCGAGAGGATGCATAAAATATGAATCCATCCTGCCCAGTTAGGAATCCTAGTAGATTTTCAGGGAGAAAGAAATTAGAAAGAACATACTGTTAACTTTCTAGGATTCAAACAATTGTACAAAATAGGTGAGGTAGGGATATTGACAAAAGGAGATCCCTGAGAGGTCTAGACTGGAGTAATGTTTTCTACATTTGTTGTAAGAAAGAATGAGAAATGAGAAAGTGCTATTTGGACCTAGTATGATTAAAGTCTTAGGAAAGCTTCAGGAAATTCCACAGGAAAGCTGTAAGCGGCAGGTGTTCTTCATCATTTTATTGGCCATCACTTAATACTTGCAGCTAATTTGATTGTTGCTCTCTTAACCAATAAGAAAGCTGATGTTCAGACAGTAGTGGCTGACCGATATATCTGCATCTGAATTGTGTTCTTTTATCAACAAATTTTACTTCCATGATTGAATGAGATAATATATATAAAGTGCCTTGGTCACAGTGGGTGCCTGATAAATGTCAGATATATGCTGACAAGGGTATCAAATAAACTTAATGTATAATTCTAGTGGGGCAAGCACTATTGCTCCAATGTAGCTGAGAAGAAGATTCTACTAGGGAGGGTGAACTTCAAAAGTGGTCCGTTAGTTATTCTAGAGTATGAGTGATGTTGTGGTAAAAATGAATGATGTTGGGTCACGTCACACTTCTCTGCCCTCACCACAGCCCAGTCCTAGCTAAACTGTCACCCTTCATGTGTCCTTAAATCCCCAATCTCAAGCTTCAAGATCTGTTCATCCTCACTGCCACAGTTTGTCAAAAAGACAAACAAAAATAATGATCTCTTAGAGTCTCTAAGTGTGAAGTTGTTTCACTATTTTCCCACTAAACCATTAGTTGAAAATAAACAGACCGTATTTTGGCATGCTGCTTATTCTTAGTCCAAATGTCTTTTAAGTATTTAAACACAAGTAGCAAACTAACAACTCTCTTTTCCAAGTAGTGTCAGTCCATCTTTTATCCAGAGTTACTTTATTTATTCTTTATCCCTTTTCTTCGATAATTTTCTATAATTTTGCTTACAGTATAAATTATCACTTTTATAACTCTTATAAGGTGTTGATAGTGGAGAATATTTTTTTTGTTTCTCCCCTGAGTATTTTAATAAAAATAATACCTGATTTTTAGAAATGACTTTTGAAAAAAAAAAAAAAGCCTTTTGAAAAATCTAATTTCACTGGCAAGAAAATAATGCATCAAAGAATGGAACCAAAGTAACATTCATATTATGATGCTAAACAAAATGCCTATAAAAATGATAATAGATGCTGGATGTATGTAAGATTCAGTTAAACATACAAGACCAGAGAAGAATATCTATTATTGTTTAGCCCTGTGATTAGCAGATGCCTTAGCTATTGCATCCTGATAATAAGTTATAGGAATTTAACATCATTCGATGTGCAGTGTTTAAAGAATAAAATGAGCCAAGGAACCTAACTCATTTCTCTCAATTTAAAAATTGAAATTAAAACACCCAAAGAGAATACTCAAATTCCCCATGATTGTTTGTATAGTTACTCCTAGAGTCTGGACTAGTATTCAGAACTCTTCTAACCTAAAATCATTGTTTAATTGAATATTGACATATAAAAATGTGGTATTTTTGTCATGAAATGTAAATGTTATCCTGGGGAAAATAATGTTTACAAAATGTTTGTAATAAAAGAAGTGTTAATATGAAAGTTAACAGATCTTTGGTAACCAAGATGTTTGTACCCCTGTAATATTTTGAAATTAAAAAACAGGAAAGAAAAGAAAAGAGAAAAACTCAGAAGATCTTTGACTCTACATGCATTGGCCAGAGTTTAGTCCTCAACTAGAGTGGTCACTGAGAATCTAGTTTTTGCTTTGCCCCTTATGAGGTTTAGGGTATTTGGTATTGGTCTTAAAATTCAGAAGTTTGAACTTTCTCTTTTGTAAAATAGGGAAAAATGATTGCTCATTTTGATTTGTCAAGAGAAAAATACAAAATAATATTTGAAGAAGTACTTTAAGATTTTATCAATATTTTACATGTGATGTTGTTTTTTAATCTTTTGTGTTTATTTGTACAATCATTAGAATTTCTAACAAATCAAATATTTGAAAATCATCAGCAAAATCTTTCAGAAGATCTAGAGGCCATTCAAAGAGACGAAGACAATTTTTTTTTAACCTGTTTAAACGAGATAAAAACAAAGCCATCCTTCTAGAAAAATGTGATGGGGTATATGGCATGTACAGCACACCGTGGAGACGAGGCCCGTGGGGACAAAAGCATCCACCATGGTTTTGGGTTCAGTGGCATAAAACTAAGCAGTGCAGCTGAGACACTAACCTGTGATTTTTAATTAAAAACCTAGACTGTTGCTCAAGATATTGTTACAAAACTAAGGGCAGTTAAAAAACAAATCCCTGTTGGGTGAACATAAAAAAAAAAAAAAAAGAAAAAAAACAAATCCAAGTTCCACAAGGAAAAATTTAGATTTGTCCGATAAATCTCAGTAGAACTGCCTCGTGCATATTCATCCCACACATCTGAGTGAATTAGCAAAGCTCTGGCAAAGGGGACAAGCCAGTTTTCATTTCTCTCTCTAGCTCTATGGAAGCACATATCCAGAAAAAAACATGCCCAAATCTATTCCATCATGAAGTTTATTTGCATCTTTTTCTGTTTGTACATGTGTATGTGTGTGTTTATTTGTGGATGTGCATAAATATTTTCCCCTGGTGTGTTATTACTATCAAATTCCTGATCTTTTCTCCAATTTCTCTCTGCTAGGTTTGGTATTTATTAATTGCTCAGTATCTTAATTAATAGCCTGAATTCTTCCTTCATATATATGTTCATGAATATCAGATTTTAATTTCACTGTGAGATCTGGAAAGATAAGTGAGAATTAATATGTGCTAAGCATGTACACTCAGGTAATGTGCTACAATCTTTTACAAGCATTAGGGTAGCTAATCTTTATAGTAGCTCAATGAGAGAACTATTATTCTTCCTGATTTGTAGATGAGAAAGCTGAGTGAGTCTCAATCTTTGTACTGTATGTATCCCAAGCTTACAGAGTCAATAAGTGAATGACAGGTTTGAGACCATAATTCAAGTTTGTCTGGCTTCAAAGACTGCTGTCTTCTTGGATAATGTCCAAGATCCTGTATTTAGCTACAGAGTCTAAAAGGTGGAAAGAGCCATGTCTAAGAAGAAACCAGGGAGGACGAGCATTGCTCATTCACAGGGTCCTTTCATCTCTATTTGAGATTTATGTTCAATTTTTATAACTGCTGTAACAAATTATCCCAAACTTAATGATTTAAGATGACATTTGGTTATCTTACAATTCTGGATGTCAGAGGTTTAAAGAAGTCTCACTAGACTAGAATCAACATGTTAGTGGGGCTGCACAATCTGTTTCTTGTGTTTTCCGGCTTCTAAAGTAGGCTCACATTCCTTAGCTTGTGGCCTTCTTTCTTCAAAGCTGGCAATAGTGAATTGAGTTGTCCTTACGTCACATTGGTCCAGACTCCTCTTCTCTAGTCTAATCTCTCTCCGCCTCTCTCTTCTGCCTTCTGCTTCCATTTTTTTTAGGACTCTGTGACCATATTAGATCCACCTGGATAATCCAGAATACCGGTCCCATTTCAAGATTCTTAAGTTAATCACATTGTGAAGTCCCTTTTTTCATGTAAGGTAACATATTAACAATTATGTTGATAATTGGGGAATGGGATAGACATCTTTTTTGGGGGGAGGGTCATTATTCTATCACAAGACCTTTCTAAGCCATAAATTTTGCCAAAATATCTCTACACATTGAAACTATCAAAAGTTCTTTATTAACTGGAGAATACAGTCCAGATTGTACAAATATGCCCAACTTTTCTTACTGCTTCACTCAAAACATCTATATTCCACCATATCAAAGTCTTTGGTATGATCTCTCACACATCTATGCCTTGAAATGCTAGTTTCTCTGCCTTAATGTCTTCTTGCTTCCTTTCTTCATGGACAATGCCTACTTATCATTCAATTCAGTTCAAATGTTTTCTCTTCTGCAAAGTATTTCTAGACTCTCACAGATGGAATCCTTTCTTTCCTCTGTGGACCTACAACACTTGGTGCAAACTTTTTTTAAGCACTTCCCGTACTGTGTTATGATTATCAACTTAAGTAGCTCTCTCTCCTACAATTACTGTGAACTCCAGGAGGACAGATGTAGTCTTATTCATCTTTTTGTTTCCAGGGCCAACCATAGAAGCTAGCACTTAAAATATTACTTTAGTGGGACAAGGAAATGAACTAGTTATAAGCTTTATTGGAATAAATTGTCTCAGACAGTGGTTGATACAACTCAAGTGACATTCTTCTTGATCTTATGAGTCTTTTGCTGAAGCCAACTTTCTACACTATTTCGTGGTTTCCCTGCCTGAGCTACTTTATGTTTTCCTTGATCTTCAATTTGTTAGGGTCATGGTTAAAAGACGGCATGTATAAAACATCTAGGTATTTGGAACAGTTAAGTTGTTAACTTTTTGTTATTTTTAATCTGTTTTAAAATATTGAGAGGATTTCTATGAGGACCAAATATATTTAACAACTTCTCACTTTTTTATTGACATTTGTATATTTTTTAAAGAGGCGTATGCACAAATCTTTTGCCCATTTTTAAATTGGATTTGTCATATTTTTATTTACTTTTTTATGTCTAGGAATTCCTTACATTAGCTGAATACAAGTCTTTTGTCAGATATGTGTATTCAGAATATTGCTTCCCAGTATATGTCTTGTCTATTCAAAATATGTGTGCACATACATATGGATATATGTAAAATTATGTAACATTAAAATTATAGGCAAAATCCTCATGTGATTCAAATAATATTTTACCTTATGTAAAAGGACAAACAGATGGGATAGGTGGGGGCATGAAATAATTTTTATAGGAATTAGATTTTATTCGAGATGCAACTAAAAACTGTTGAAATGGGGCAGATGGCTGTCATGATTGGATTTATTTCATTACATGATCACTCTGGTTTCTCCTTAGCAATTGCTATTGTGGAGAAAGGTGGAAACAGAGACTAGCTTGGAGGCACTGCAATCCTAAAGGCAAAAGGTGATGATTGCTTGCAGTAGGTTAGTAGAGTTAGATGAGGAAATAAGAGGGATCTATTTTGCAGAAAGAACTGACATGACTTTGTACAACATTGCACATAAGATAGATTGAGCCATTCCCCAAGCCAAGTACCAAGTCCACTTTGCTGCCTTTTTACTTGTGATGAACTATACTGCCTTGTGGGCCCTATATACCCAGCATCTTATGTTCAGTAGTAGAGCAGCAATCTTATTCAGTTGAAGTTCTTCCCTTTTAATATGCCCAGCCTAAAAAGAATAGCCAGAAGAACCAGAGTAGGCTTTTTAGAAGATCTGGGTACTTTTCTTCTCAGAGCGTTTTAAAGCCAAGAGAGACAGGAAGCACATGATAGACTCACTCAGGCATGTTTGTCCTCTGAAATCATTGACACCTGTCTCTGTATTGGGCAAGAGTGATTTGATTGCTCATTAACACTAGAAACAATCAAGCATAGTGTCCATGTTTGCATTAGCAAACTTTTAAAGGGGTTACTAACATAGATGGCTGTTCAAGCTAGAACATTAAATAACGTTCTCAGCTTATGTTTAATCTTCTTTGGTTGAGAACCTTTAAAATCTGCAAGCACAGATTATACCTTTCTACTCACCCTGTCAGCAGAATTTTATCATATTCCTTGGTAAATTATAGATGTAAATGCTTTGATCATTATTCAGATACTGCTTATCATATTCCCAGATAAACTGATTTTGAAACTAGTCCCTTAGCAAGTGATAACACAGGGTGAGTCATCAGTTGGCTTCGTGGTTCCTTCACCAAGAATAGCCCAGGATAGAGTGTTTAAGATAGATAGCTAGTGAAGGTGGGCATCGAGGCTATTCTTATAGTTTGTGAGTACTTCTTAGAAATTCTTGATCTAGTCTTCAAAAGTCCAATCTTATTTGACCAGTAACACAATATATGCTTTATAACTATGAATAGTTCATTAATTAAGCTAAAGCAGTCAAATAACCTAAACAAATAAATTTCTGTATTTAGTTTCCAGTGATTGTAGCCTAATTGCTAGAGAAAGCAATTGAACATTGATTCAGCAGTCATTTTTTACAATGTAGTACTGATCGACCATCTAATCCTATAAGGATGGCATTTCCCTCTCCTATGGGATCAACTCTCTTAGAGAATCATCGTCTGGTAATAATTGTAATGAACTGTGCCTAGGTTGCTAGCTTTCCAGTCATTTGCAAGATAGTCTTGTGGCCTTTCGCTCAATTGTCAACAATTCTAAATAGCCCACATTTCCCTGAAGGTCTATTTCTACAACACACTCTTCTCTATGTATTTATGTGATAGTTAATGCTAAAGCACCTGAAGCTCTTCCTAGCTTAAGCCAAAATAAAAGGGGGTTGTGCATATTGATGGGGCAGGATAATCGTGGTTCATCACAAGATCAGAGACAAAGAATCAGGAAGGAAAGCCACTGGGCCAGCTCTGGAAACTTCAGCAGCAAGAGCTACTCTTCCTTCTCCCTTGGGAGTCTTCATGTAAAGTGATCTGAATGGAATAGCTCCCAAGCTCTGTGCCCTCTCTGTTCTCAGTTCTAGTTTCTTAGAGAGAGAATCTGATCCAGACCAAAGCCTGGGATCCATTAGATATAACCAGGACAAGATCAGGTGGTCCAGAAATGGCCAGTGGGAGGCCTGTTCTGTGTCCTCAAAGCTGGTCCCACAAAAGAGGGAATGGCTGTGGCATATGGCTGTTCAGAGAGTTGTCTTTCACAGTTAAGCAATGTTCTACAAGCTTTGTGTCCATCATAGCATTTAATCTTCACTGCCAAATTATTCCACAGCTGAGGAAACCAGTCTATAAGAGATTCAACAACCTGTCCAGAAAAAGTGGCAAAGCCACTACTTAAACCCCACTCTATTTGGCTCCAAAAGCACTAAAAACAGATATTAAAATTATTCTTAGTGTGTAGAAATATTGTCAAAGATCACTGAAGTAACATGGTTACTCTGATTGACTGTATTACCATATCCTGAATTGTCTAAGAAAATACTTGTTTAGTGCCTTATATTTTGAAATGGAAAACAGATAATTTTCAAAACATAAGAAATTGTGAACCGTCCAATGAAACAATGTGTCCAAATATAATTAAATTCATTTTAAAAATCCTGTTGTACTTTAGTAACAAAGGTAAAAATTTTTAAAAAGTAAATTGTCAAAGTTAAAACAATGGTTTATTCCTGGTAATCATAAAGGACCTAATATTTGTTGAAATAAAAGTCAGTTAAATATACACTTTATTGAATCTAGAGATGCGTGAATCTTTGTGTAGTTTAGGGGTAGTTTTTTTTCCTTTGCATCCTCATAATAATTTCCTATTTGTGTAAAGAAAGGAAAAGAGAGGCTGGGCGCCGTGGCTCACGCCTGTAATCCTAGCACTCTGGGAGGCCGAGGCAGGCGGATCGTCCTGAGCTCAGGAGTTCGAGACCAGCCTGAGCAAGAGCGAGACCCCGTCTCTATCAAAAATAGAAAGAAATTAATTGGACAGCTAAAAATATATATAGAAAAAATTAGCCGGGCATGGTGGCGCATGCCTGTAGTCCCAGCTACTCGGGAGGCTGAGACAGGAGGATTGCTCGAGCCCAGGAGTTTGAGGTTGCTGTGAGCTAGGCTGACACCACGGCACTGGCCCCAGGCAAGAGAGTGAGACTCTTGTCTCAAAAAAAAAAAAAAAAAAAGAGAGAGAGATTGGCTGATGAGGTAGAAATAGTGAATGAGAAAAGAAACAGAAAGAGAGGGAGGGAGGGAGGGAAGGAGGGAGCAAAGGAGGAAGGAAGGGGGGGGAAACAGTATTTGTCTTTATATTCTAATATTAGCTCTTTTGGTTTATTTTAGAATTCATCCTGGCCACTTTTAAGAACTTAAACTTAGTTCCTCCCAGTAGTTCAGCCTACCTGATCCCAGGGAAGTAAACTGAATTTCAGTCAACTTGAACTTCTCTCTCAAATTGGGATTACAGTGTACTTGTGAGTTATCTCTGAGGCCCAATCGGAATTCCATTTCTATGGAGATTAGATTGGAACCTGCAACCAGGAATAATAAAACAAAATATTAATGTGTTTTTTGTTTTTTTTTTTTTCTTTCAAGGACTGTTATAGGGCATTTTCCTCCACTTGCTCTGAAGTATTATTCTGGGAACTTTCATGTTTATTGTGTTTTGCATCACAGCACTTTAAGAGCAAACTGGTTATTTGATTCACTGTCTTCATTAGTGCCCCAGTAATTAAAAACTGATGTTTATTTTTTTCCAGAGTTTATTTTTTCCTTTCCCCCACCCTTTTTTATTTATTTATTTTTCTCCCTATATTCATGAATTGCCTTGTGCATTGCTAGTGTTTTGTGCAAATCTGGGCAAAAAGCCAAATGAGAATGTAAAAAGTAGGCCAGAACAATTGGTAAATGAATGTTTTTTTAATGATTGGCTCCCTTAGAGAAATTTCTTATGCTATCCATCCTCACTCCCCTCTTGAGGACTGGTGTTAAATCAAATTTCAAATAAATGGGGAAATGATTAAGATGATATTATTCTACAACTGTAATTATATTTAGCTATTTTGTATAGATGGAGAATTTTTGAATGAAGATGCTTCTGGTTACTGTGATATATGAACCTCTATGGAAAGAACAGGTAGTATTTTGCTAAGTAATTTGTCTGAATTTCAATAATGGTTTATTATGTTCCCTTTTTGTGTCCTTCCTTGTTCTCTATTCCCAGCCCCCTAATGTAAAAATTAGTTTACAGAGCTCCTGCACTTACCAATTAAAGTTCCTCCTAGCACTTGGAGGACGAGTTATTAATATTATCTCCATTTTACATATAATGAAAATGAGATGAAGAGAGAATCAGTGACCTGACCAAGGTCACCTGTCTACTGAGGTATAGAAAAGGGGAATGACAGCAAGTTAAATATTTGGACTAGGGAAGCATGAGAGACTTGTGCAAAATACAGGTGAGAAAAAGAATAAAAATTATAATGAGTATTAGGAATTAAATATAGCAGGTCCAGAATCCAAGAGATGAGCTAGCTTAAACTTGAAAATTAGTCTTACTGCAGGATCAGAGTGACAAAAGTCAAGTCACATGAGAAAGTGAGAGAGGCCAGAGACTAGCAAGATACAATTAGAATTGCCCTAGAGGCAATAAAAGACTGGTAGAAAACAAGTATCCAGTGCCTGAATATTTACCCCAGATTTTCCTTTTCTGCATTTCCACTTTCTGCATCTTTATACTTTTTACAGTATACAGATTATTAAGTCAACTAAAAATATATATTCATATTTTATGTATTTCGAATTATATGATTATATGATTACTATATGAAAAATTCAAACGATGTCAAAATTATAGAGTAAAATAAAGTTTCTCTTTACCTCATTTTATACACATATATATATGTATACACACACATATGGTTATAGAGATAGAGCTAGACACACACAAATAAACAGTTTTAATTGAGAGAAATTAACTTTTATTTAAACAATACAAAAAAAAAACTTTAAAAGGTCAGTACATCCTTCGACCAACATCTCCTCAACTGACCCCCTTGACCCACATGCACACCACCTCGGCCCCCGTTAACCACCATTCTGCTCTCTGCTTCTATTAATATGAGTTTGACTTTCTTAGATTCCATGTGTAAGTGCAATCGCGTAGTATTTATCTTTCAGTGCTGCTTATTTTGCTGAATCTCCAGGTTCACCCACGTTGTCACACATGTCAGGATCCCCTTCTTTTTTTATGGCTAAATAGTAATACATTTTGCATATATACCACATTTTCTTTATTCATTCATCATTGATGGACACGTAGGAGGAATGAGTTCAAGAGATTTATTCTACGGCGTGGTGACTATATTTAATAACAATATGTTGTGTTCTTGAAAAATGCGTAGAGTAGATTTTGTGTTGTCACCACAGAAATGATAACTATAGGAGTTAATGGATATGTTAATTAGCTCAATTTACCCATTC
>RJWJ010004944.1:0-71771 GCA_004363605.1 Indri indri
AACAATATTGTGAGCTACCCTACTGAAAAGCCCAGGTATCAAGAAACTGAGGCCTTTGGTCCAACAGGCCACAAGGCACTGAATGCTGCCAACAACCACATGACCTTGGAAGTGAATCCTTCCCCAGTCAAGTCTTGAGATAAAACTGCAGTCCAAGCCAATACTTTGATTGTAGCCTTGTGAGGTCCTAAAGCAGAGAAACCAGGTAAGCTATGCCTAGACTCCTAATCCATAGAAATTGGGAAAATAAATATATGTTTTTATAAGCTGCTAAATTTGTGGTAAATCATAAAGCCCAATAGATAATTAACATAATCAAGAAAAGTTCCACATGTCCTTGTCACCCTATGTCATAGAATAGTGCTCATGTGTCAGTATTCTCTCCTACCCAGACTTATATTCCACACATCCCCAGTTCAACATCTTTAATGGGGTCAAGAATCTCAGGCTCTATCTATCCAAATGTCAGCCTCCCACTATTTTCCTATTCACTCAGTCTCATATATTTTGTCTCATTTGAGATTTGACTACCCTTACAATTAACTTCTGGGCCTGATTTTCAGCACTATGGCTGTAGGTGATAAGAGTGTTTTAAAACTCCCCTAATGAGGCCTTCTCAATTTTAGAACACACTTTGAGTTGATAATTGGTTGACCTAAGCCAGTCATTTTATTTTCTTAAGGCTTCTAAAGCATCAAAGAAGGTAAGCTGACAATCTTTCTACTTACCATTGACCCTACAATGCTCAATTACTACATAGCCAAAGCTTCATTTTCACCTGTACTTCATTTCAATCTACCTCTCAATAATTGTGAAACTATAGAATGCCACGGATTAACCTTACCCCACATCTCATCAGCAATAGGGTTGTTAGCAATATTTCACTCTTTAATCCAGTTCCAGAATTTTATTCTATGGGTCTGTTTTCTACCTAATTTAATAATATTTTACTGGAATCAGATGTCTTAGCCTAGGTTTCCTCTGGAAATCAGAACTGGAGGAAAAGCACTTGCATGAGGCGGTTTATTTTGACAGTGATCCCAGGGAATTAGAATGAAGGGCTGCAAAGACTAAAATAGAGGAGAATTACTGAGTTAATCACTGCTGTAGGCAACTGGGACTTGGTCCAGCTGGGACTTTCTAGATAGTTATTTAGAATGTATTTCAGGATTGTCCACCTGAAGGATAAAAGGCACATCAGCTCCCATCACCCATCTGTTTGGGGTAAACACAGGTGGAGTGTTAACTTTTCCACATTTCTGAGTTTTCCATAAAACCTGTGATTTCCAAGTGGGCTCTCGTAAGGTATCCCATACCATGTGGTCAGAAATACCCTGACCAGGGTAAAGGAGGTGAAAGACAAGCAGATCATGCCTAAGGTTAGATGCTGTTAGGGTGATGCTTAGAATAATCTTTTTGAGTCATACTTTCTGTATTTCATAACTTTGTTGAGGCCGTTCTATTGTCTTCTGATATTGCATACTTCTGTTGAGAAAGAGAAGTATAACTTGATATTTCCAACTTCTACGTAATTAATTTTATGTATCTACATGATTGAAGAAGTTTGTCTTAATCTTTGAATTTTGAATTTCATTACCTTTCCTAGAACACAGTGGGCTATTTTTATTTGTAATTTCTATCATTTATTTCAATTTTTAAAATAAATTTGAATTGCTTTGATAATTTTGATGAGTACTCTACTCTAGCAAACTAATTGCCATTAAATTAAATTATTTTCTGTCTTTACTATCAACTCTCCAATTGTTTTTATCTTTGAGGATCATCTATATTTACATTAATTATCTCAAGCTTTGTCTCTATGTCACTTTCTTATTTGTTTCCATGTCCACTTTCTAACTGGATTGTTTGTTATTTTATTGTTGAGTTTTGAACATTCTTTATATATTCTAGATAATAGTCCTTTGTCAGATATGTGATTTGCAAATATTTTCTCCTAGTCTGTTGTTTTTTTTTTTTATCCTCTTAACAGTCTTTTGAAGCACAAGATATTTAATTTTGATGAGGTCCAAGTATTTCAGTTTTTCCTTTTATGACCATTTTATGTTTTTTCAGTTGGAGTTTTAAAATAAGCTGATGCACTTACTGATGAATTAGTAAAATGGGAGCCATTGACTATATGGGAGCAAGAGACTGCCAATGAATGATCCCTGAAGAGGGAGGTGAGTTCAGGTTTAGAACACAATTAAAGGGATTGACCATTGGCAGTCGTGAATGAAATTCTGAGATAAGTATGTGAGAGTCCTACTTAGCGGTATGTGGGAAGCACAAAACCTCCCCTTGGGGCTTGGGTTAAGATGATCAATATCTTTAAAGAGCAGACCTCTTATTATACTACTTTAGTGAATAAAAAAATAATAAATTTAAACACTTTAAGATGGTCTTGTACTCTTCAGTTCTACACAGGCTATAACACCTCTCTTAATCTTGTGTTTATATTAATGTATTAAAGTTTGAGATCCCTCCTTGAGACCGTGTATTATGTGAGTTCAATGGCTTGCAGGGACCAACATTGATCTTACCTGTTCTCTTTTTTTGACACTGCTGCAAATTAAAGCATGAATTGTCACATTAGCCAATTTATAAGGAATATGGAGTTTAGGAATTTTGTTCGGACCCTGTTGTGACTGAATAGATTTTGCCTTTTTTTTTTTTTTTTATATCTCCACCCCACCAGCTGTTACCCATAGAATGCATTGCTATTTTACTGGTTATTTTAAGTAGAGTACATTTGTGTTTAACAATTCAAGCTGTCATGTATATATTTTTGTCACCAAATTTGTTCACTATCAATAGGATATACAGTTTTTATTAGAAAATAGGGTACACATCCTAACTTCATGGACAAAGCAAGTATCCACATTCTTTGTTATATCAAACCGGTGCAAAAATAGCAAAGTGGCAGATGGGGCTCTTTATAGCCCTTGTGATTGAAGAATGAATCAGAAAGCATTTGTCAAAAGCCCACAGTCTTTGATGGGAAGGAGATTAACTGGGCAAAACATATCTGCAATGTCACTGAGCAACTTTGAAGAATGTACTTTTTTTTTTCAAAACAACAAGTATTAGTCCTAAAGGTCTCAAAAGATATTTCAGATTGTTACTCTTCTGAATTGCATTTACAAAAATTTCCTTTGTAGAAATATAATAGTCTAATTATTATTGTAAATGTGTCAAAAATACCCAAAAGTAACAACTAAATATTGACTTGGCTTTTACAGATAAATAATTTTAAGACAAGAATGTGAACCCGTATTTCCAACTTCTAGTAGGCAATACTGTAATCAGAAATTGTAGTGCAAATTATGTGATCTAGTTTAACAACAGGAAATTCTTAGCATTTCAGAGTGGTGAATTATACAAAAAGGAGGTCACAAGGGTTCTAGTTTGAAGTTAGAATTTGAATTTAATACAATTTTAGCATTGATATCATTTCTTGTATATTCAACAATACAATAATTATAAAAAGTGATTAAAAACATATAGTGATGATTATATTTAAAAACATATGAGCAAGTACCTTAATTCTTTACCCAATTCATAGCCTAGTTACTAATTATATATGTCTATCTTCCTTGCAGATGCATAAACAAAGCATACCACTCAGGAGAAATGTCCTGATGTTACCTAGAGAACCTATAACATTATTATTTTACCTCACCGTGAATCAGAAGTTTCTACTCCATTATTAATAAGCAATTATGGAAAGGGAAATTATTTACTTAATACATTATTTTCCACTTTTTAGGTTAATTATCATATCAGGTGATTTTAGTAAGAAATGGGTATGGGGTTCCTTGTTTTAGAAATGAAGTTAGAGATAATTATTTTATAGCTCAAAACATTGTTCTGAAAATATTTAACTATGTGTGTTGAATTGCTCTTCATAAGAAAGAATTCTGTGATTTTTTAATAATGTGATTGTATTTATAGATTGTATGGGTAATTTAAAAAATTAATGTTATAAAAAGGGCAGAGTGAGGATAAATCATATGCAAGCAAAAAGGCAGTGTAATCAAAAAATATGGAGACACAACTTTTCTGAATAATTATCGGATAAATAATGCTAAAGTATCTGAGCCACAAAGTCTTTATTTTTCTAACCTTCGTTTTCATTATATCTGCTGTTGTCAGGCAAGAAGTTAAAAAAAAGGTGTGAGAACTACCTGGGACTTTAAGCTGAGTAGCACTGGATAATTGAAACCATGCTTGACTATATTAAAACACAGTTGAATAAAACACATAACAGAGAAAGAATAACTAAAGTACCAAAGAATTCCATATCAAGTGTTCACTGCCTGGTTGCTAGGTCTAACCGGTTATAGTTTTGAAGTATATTCTGTAAAACATTTATCACTGTGTTTCATAAATCTTCTCTCCAGTTGTATGAAGTTTTTTTTTTTTTAAGAGAAATAACACAAAATAGAATTGGCTTTGAAAATTAGAATTTTCCAAAGCTCTGAAGGCCAAGAATTGATGGAAGAGTTTGTTTTCTCTATTAATAATTCTACTGATCATGATATGAACAGATACATTCTGTTTCTTTATAATGTAGATGATGATAAGAGCTTTAAAGTAGATATGGCAATTTATTATTATGTTTCAATGTGCGGCAAGACAAATTTTCTTTGGATATTAGCATATATTTCATGGGAAGGATATAAAAACGTGTGTTTCCATATGACACTGTTTTGGGGGCATCCTGCCTGATTCACAAGTATTTTTTGACACTTTGACTCTCCTTTGAAGCAGGGTCCCATAATGCCAATTCACTTTTTTGTTTAATCATTTACCTATATACATAATGCCTATTCACTTTTTCCTTTTGAAAATGTTGCCTGAGGACCTACTATGTGAGGCATTCTTTGTGGCTATGGTGAGAAATATATGAATAGATAAATAATCTCCTTACAAGCTTAGAGAAAACCACTCAAAAAAAAAAAAATAAAAACGTGCTATTTTAGGCAAGGTAAATACCATCATGGGCTGCTTCCCTGCAGGATCTATCCCTTCACAGACAGGCACAAAGAATTATAAAGAATTAGGAATCTGTTTACTGTAGCTTTTAGTTTAAAACTCATCAACATTGAGTATATGTGAATATTGTAAATTGTGAAGTACCCACAACTTGGTCTCCTATAACAGAGACGTGGAATCATTTATAAGGACCCAACTTGAGATGTGAAGGAAGACTCAGTCAACAAATCATTAAAAAATTTCTAAAGAATAATTAGATTCTTTTGGCTATCTTTTTAACTCGACAGAAGGCAAGTTGGTCAGTACCCCCCAAACTCCAGCAGTCATTAATTTATCTGGTATATTAGCAAAAGTTCAAAGATGCTCTGAAGGCACTTCCTGCCTGCACCCCCACTCTGGATGATCCTTTATAAATGTGGCTCAGTGCTCTATTTTATCATCTCCTGTATGCAGATCAAGAGAATCAGGAACAGAGACCTTACCTGAGCCAGACCAACGGACTATCACATGGCTCAGAACAAGAACTCTGCTAAACAGTGACTCTTCACACTCTGTGGTAACTGGTTAACCTAATGAGATTTTGTTTTTCTTGGGGAGTTTAAAAGCAAAACATACAAGGTACGTCAATTTAGTAGAAAAGCACAGAAGCAGAGACACATGGAAAGACTACAACGAACATGAGCCACTGGAGAACAAGTGGCAAAATGTAGAGAAAGGAGTCGAATGTGGAGTCACTGGAACAGTGGCAGCAGGCACAGAAGAAAGAGGATAGCTGAGTAACCATAAGCAATAAACTCTAAGGAATGAAATGTCAGGTGCTTCAGGGATTAAGTCACTAAAATCGGACGTTGCAAGGTTTGCTGTTACTTGTTCTGTACTCTGTGAGGCCTGTCAGTGAGACGCATTCAGGAGAGGGAAACGGCGAGCTGAGATCGCTGCAAGTGCGGTAAGCATGGCATGTTAAAGATTTGAAAGCCAAGAAACTTGGTGATGGAGAAATGGTCAGTGAGGAGGTGACTTTGGTAGAAGAAGGGAGTGGAGAGGTCGTCAAGGGGGACATTGGATAGGCCCTAGTCTCTCAGGTAAGGGGTGTGAATTTTATTTGACGTACAGTGGGAGGCTAGTAGAGAGTTTAAGGCCCAAAACAAATAGTTCCTATTCTAATTGTAAAACTGTCACAATATTAATTTAATGTTTGCAGAATGGGACAAAAATGGGTAAAGGGTGGGGCAGTTTTGTGAAATACCACACTAATTTAGGAAACAGCCGATGATGTTTTGGCTAGAAGGGTAACAACAACCTCCGTATAGGTGTGTGATAGGTGTGTACAAGTGCATACCTATACAGAACATATTTTGGAGTTAGAGAACTGGCACTGGCTAAAGAGCTAAATGAAGGGTATTAAGGAAAGAGAAGAAAGAAGGATAATGCCTAAGAATTTTGGCTTGAGCAACTGAGTGGATGAGAGGTGCCTGCAGTCTGCTGATATGGGGAGATATGTACGACTGGCAGAGGTGTGTGGCATGGAATGGAGATTTCTCTTCTGCACACATGAAGTTTGAAATGTGTATTACATGTCCAAATGAAGACATTGAGCAGGTTGTTATATATACTGGCCTAGAACTCAAGGGAGAGCCGCAGCTAAGGACACGCACTTCAAAAACATCTACACACAGATGATATTTGAAACCACAGGACAAGATGAAATCACTGAGGGAGAATATACAGGTGGAGGTCCTCATATGGATTTTCCTACATAAAAATTAAAGTATTTGTGCACAGCAAACATAAAAACGTTGAGGGTTGAAGGTAAAACTGCTAAAACATTTCATAGTAGAGGAAATCCAATTCATCAATAAAGATGAACAGATGGTCAACCTCACTAGCAATCAGGGAAATACAAATTATGACAATTGGATATCAGTTTTCATTCATCAGATTAGCAAAAGATAAGAAGAACATTAACTCCCTTGCTGATGTGGATTTATGGAAATGAATACTCTTATATATTGCTATTGGGAATGTGAATTTTTACAGATTTTTGGGAAAGAAATCTGGCCTTACCTAGTAAAACTAAATAAACATATACTCTGACTTAGCAATTTTCAATTTTGAGAATCTGTTCTAAGTGCTTAAGGACAAGTGTATCAAGATGTTGACTACAACATTGTTTTTTAGGTAGGCAAAATAAATGAATGCTCATAATAGAGGAACAAATTACAGTATATTCATACCATGGAATGTTATGCAGTTATAAAAATAATTTTTAGACATTTGCAATCAATCTGCCTTTAAAAAATAAATTTGGAGTCTGCCTAAAAATAAAACTTGTCTGTGTGTACATGTATGAGCATATAATATTTTCTTAAAAATATACATCAAATGATCACCTAAAAAAAAATCTGAGGAGTCTGGGGTTAGGAGTAGGCAATTACTTTTATTGATCTTTTTATTACTCAAATTATTGAAACAGTCATGTATTATTCTTGCAATTAAATTAAATATAAATATATTTATTTTTAAAAAGACTGTGAGAAAATTCTGAAGCTTGAAAACTAGTTCTTAACTGCACGCCTGTCATCAAAAAGTTGTTTAAAAAATCCTACAATGAGTTGGGCAAGTTACTGAATAGACCAACTGGTAAGCAATCCTAATTTTAATAGCTGTATACAGACAGGAGATACAAAGAAAGAGAAGAGCAGTATGCAATTGTAACCTGCATAGTTGTCTACCAGCGAACCCTTCCCACCTCCTAAAGAACAATTCAACATGGATAGCCATGTTACTGAAAATATATTTAAGTTTTTACAAGTTTTGGACCATTTTGGAGAAGCAACGTTTCCCTCCTAAGAGTACCATGTGTCAGATGAATAAAATCAAAAGAGATGACTCTGAGAATCTGTATATTACCAGAGAAAAGAAGGGTATCCTTAATTTTCTCTTGTACCAATTCAGTCAATTCAGAGAGCTGTGAAAAATATAACCACTAAAAATAGAAGCCATACGAATTTCTGGTAAGAATAATGATATATATATATATATACACACACACACACACACACACACATATATGTATATATATTTGTTTGTATAGCAAGCGGAACTATTTATAGCACTATAACACTTTCACTTTTTTTATTTTTTTCCCCAATCTGGATGCCATTTATTTCTTTTTATTACCTTATTGTATTGGTTACAACCGCCTATATAATCTTTTTTTTTTATTTCAGCATATTACGGGGGTACAAATATTTAGGTTCCATATATTGCCATTGTCCCACCCGAGTCAGAGCTCGAAGCATGTCCATCCCCCAGACGGTGAGCACTACACTCATTAGGTGTGAATATCCCCTTCCCCTCCTCCCCCTTCCACCTGCCCTACACCGGATGAATATTACTACTATATATGCACATAAGTGTTGATCAGCTTATACCAATTTGATGGTGACCACATGTGGTGCTTGTTTTTCTATTCTTGTGATACTTCACTTAGTAGAATGGGCTCCAGCTCTATCCAGGATAATACAAGAGGTGCTAGACCACCATTGATTTTTGTGGCTGAGTAGAGCTCCATGGTATGCATATGCCACATTTTATTAATCCACTCATTGTGTATTGATGAGCACTTGGGTTGTTTGCACATCTTTGCAATTGTGAATTGTGCTGCTGTAAACATTCGAGTGCAGATGTCTTTTTTACAGAATGTCTTTTGTTCCTTTGGGTAGATGCCCAGTAATGGGATTGCTGGATCAAATGGTAGGTCTACTTGTAGCTCTAGTACAACCTCTGTGGAAAGTAATATGGAAATACGTCATAGCACTTTAAAATAGAGGACATAATTACAGGCCTAGAGACATAGGTGCGCTTACCTGCCTAAAAATGTGCCAGAAGAAGAGATATATTTTCACTTGTAGTTGGAGAAACAGTCATTTCTAATTGCTGATTTTGATGTGAGGAATTGTTTACTCCCTCTTCACACTGTTCTTATGATATGCAGAGGAAGAAAAAGTCACAGTCAAGGAAAATTGGGAGTCACGTAATGGTAATCAATATGGAAATAAAAAGTACCTTATCTAGAGGCAAAAAATAATGTAATAAAATAAAATAAAACAAAAATAGCATGGATTTTAAAATCAGAGAGGAATTCTAGGCATGATGTTTGGTGCTTTTTACTTTCAGAAATGAAAGCAGAAAACCAGGTTCATTGGAGTGTTGTTACCCTCTTAATAAGGGAGTTTAGGAATGACGGCAGTCAAAACATCAGAGGATTTATTGGCTTTGCACTTCTGTACATTTGCTGTAACAGAGGAGTTGCTCAAGAGCCACTTTCCATGCCAGACTGTCCTGGATTTGAATTCTGGCCCTGCTACTTCCTAGCTGTGCACACTTGGGCAAGTTGCTAGACTACTCTGTGCCTCTTCTCCTTCCTCCCAAGAGATGGATAGTGATGTGTAACCTAATTTTGATGTAAGGAAATATAACTAGTTCACATTATAATAGTAATAATAATAGCTAATAATAATTATAAATTTACTGTGTGTCTTTTACCACTCTCAGTTCTTTATACATATTAAATCCTTTCATCCTCACAAACTTATGATATAAATACTTATGAAAACAGTAATATTATCATCCTCATTTTACAAATGATGAAACGTTTCCTTAATTAAGTAAGGTATATAAATTTATACACACAACCCATAGTGGAGCCAAAATGCCAACCAGAGCAATATAGTTCCAAAGTTAGTAACTTGCACACTTTTCCTCACTAAAAAAAATCTCCAACACTCTGGCCATCTTTGCTACTGCCTACAGCATGTTGGATGAATTAGGGTCAAAAAGCAAAATAGCCAAAGTGAAGAAGATGAGCTATCTGTTCATAGCTTATGTACACTATTGAAAGCATACACACTGTTACTTAATCAAGTATAGCTTCCTTTTATTCATTCTTCCATGTGCATATGTCCTTCATCTTCACAATGAGACAGTAACCTTCCTGACAACAGGAGGCATTCCAAAATTCCTGGTAATTGCCAATATTGATGGACAGTGAATAGATTGCTTACATTCCATTAGTTTCTCTCTGAGTACACAGTAAACAGTTAATACATTGATATTGGCCAAACTTCTCAATAGTTAATAGTCATACCTTTCCAGTCTGCCAAGATGATTGGCAGGCATTTCAGATCAGATCAGTTTTCAGTGGGACAGATGTCATTTACAAATTCCCAATGGCTATCTCTTGACCCATAATTTTCTATGTTGCTTAAAATGTCTATTTGTAGTAGAAAAACTCAACTCTTGAGTTGAAGGAAGGAAAAGCATTCCTCTTATTAGACAGAGAGCATAGAGATTCACTGCAGAAGAGTTCATATAAGCTCTAGTCTTATAAATAATCTCCACCCTGGCATAAATACAATCATAAGGGATCCAAGGTGAATGATGTTAAAAACTGGAAAAACAAAGGCAGATGGACAGTTTGTACCAAATGGTCTCCTGGACACAGGCACAAAAAATATGCAAATAGTTAACAGAAAGTATAGGTCTGTTAAACATGTAATATTACAAGCTAAGGAAGACCCAAAGAGAGGAAGACTCATTGCATTTGGATTTAGAAGGTCCTTTTGTTGTTACCTAATCATTTTTTGTCTCTTGTTTGCTTTTAAAAATCATGTACATTTTGTTACAGGTCTTCAACCTCTGCAAGTTCTTGCTTTTCTGTTTAAAATCTTTTATTTTCTGATACAGCATGGTGGGAATCTTGCAAGCTGGAGTGTTGCAGCCAACAGCTTGCTAGACTGTCACTCTTCTAAAATGCAGCTGTGCAGGCAAAGTGCTGACAGGTCAATTATCATGAGGAGGGAAACTTCTGGGAAGGGCACAAAACCTGCCAACCATGAAGCAGATGCTTTGTCAGATGCATTCAGATGGTTGCCTGCACAAGTGGGACTGAGGTGGGGCCATGATTATGTGTAATGATTCAGCATATTATTACTGCAATTAAATATCCACACCTTGAAAGTGAACACAGCATATGGGAGGTAGGGCTCATGCTTTTGCAGAAGACCTCTGTTCATCTCATTCCCCTATTTCCTAAACTTACCTGTAATTTATACATTCATTCTTTCATTCAACACGTATGCATTGAGGGTCAGCTCTATACCAGGTATTGCGCTAAGCATCAGGGATATAAGGGAAAAGAAAAATAAAATGTCCCTGCTTTCATAGAGTTTATTTTCTAGTGGCAATAAAATGCAATAAACATGTTAACAAATAAACAAATGAGATAATTTCATATAGTGATATTTAATATGAGAAAACACAGCAGAGTGATATGAAATAAGTTAATAATGTGGATGAGGTTACTTAGGATTGGGTGGTCAGAAAATTCCTCTTAGAGCAGGTAACTTCAAATCTGAGAAAAGGTCAGAAAGAAGCCACATATTGATAATGTGCGTGGAAGGCTGCAACCAAGTTAGAATTAAAACCAGTGTAAAGATATCAAGTACTAAGCTTGTCAAACTGGACATGTTCAAGAAAGGACAAAAAGGCTGAAGGGTAACATGTGGCATCACTGACTTGAGGAATCTGGGGATGGCATGAAGTGCTGTCAGAGGAAATTATTCAAAGGAGGGGCCCGCCAGGTGAAGGTGAGATCCAAAATCTATTTATGAATCCTGATCAAATACTTGGTTAACCACTGAACTGTGAAGGTATAAAGAAATTCTGTAGGGCCAAAAGAAAAGTAAGAGCTGGAAGGCTGAAAGAACCAAACAGAAATTTCAGAAACTTTGCACCACAGAGGAGGGAGAATTGAGGGTACAAATCCAGCTTGGTCAACTTGCATCTAGGACAACGCTCAACAATCTTCAGGGGAAATTTGGAAAAATCCAGAATCTCTGTGATGTGTCTTTCACACTATATACTATAAAATAAAAAGACATGCAAAGAATCAGAAAAAAATGTGACCCATAGTTACATTTCCCTTGACCTAGAGTCAAGAAAAAAAAAATAGTCTATTAAAACTAAATTTAGAAGACATAAATGCCTGAATTACTAGGCAAAAACTTTAAAGCAGTCATTATAAATATGGTCAAAGGCATAAAGAAAAATATGATCACAATAAATAAACAGATTTTTAAAAAACTTTAATAGGAAAATGTAAATTATATGGTGCTTTTTTTTAAAGAATCAAATGGAAATTGTAAAACTTAAAAGGTGAATTATCTTTATTGTTTTTTGATTTAGTATATTTTGTCTGACACAAGTATAGCTGCTCTTCCATGCTTTTGGTTTCTGTTTGCATGGAATATTTTTTTCCATATCTTTATTTTTTTTGTCTATACAAGTGAATTGAGTTTATTCTAGACAGCATATTTTAATAATTGGGTCTCGTTGTTTGTAATTCATTTAGCCAGTCTATACCATTTAATGGTAAATTTAAACTATTTACACTCAAGGTTGTTACTGATGGGTGAAGACTTACCCTTGTTAATTTGTTCATTGTTTTCTGATTGTTTTGTATACTTTTGTTTCTTTCTCCCTTTTTATTATTTAGCTTTACAATTTGGTGATTTTTTTAATCATGACCTTTGACTCCTTTCTCTTTCTCATTTATGTATCTGCCCACAAGTTTTACATTTTCATGTGTTTTCGTGGTGGTAGATATCATCCTTCTGCTTCCGGGTTTAGTACTCCCTTAAGCCTTTCCTATAGGGCTGATCTATTAGTGATGAAATCCCTCAGTTTATTCTTGTCTCGGAAAGACTTTATTTCTTTAGTGTAGCTTTGTCATGTATAGTATTCTTGTCTGACAGTTTCCGTTTTTCTTCCGGCACTTTGAATATACCATCCCATTCACTCCTGGACTGCAAGGTTTCTGCTGAGAAATCTGCTGTTAGTGTGATGGAAATTCTCTTATATGTGACTTGAAGATTTTCTTATGCTATTTTTAGAATTCTTGTTTGTCTTTGCTATTTGACAGTTTAACTATAACATTCCTCAGAAAGGACCTTTTTGGGTTGAATCTATGTGGGGAATATTTAAGCTTCCTGTATCTGGATGTCTATATCTCTTCTAAGACTTGGGAAGTTTTCATCTTTTGTTCTTGTTGTTAAATAGATTTTATATGTCTTTTTAAAACTTTTCTCATTCTAGAACTATGAAAATTTGAAGATCTATTTGCTTGATGATGTCCCATATGTCATGTAGGCATTCTTCATTCTTTTCTATTCTTTTTTTCTTTTTTGTTATCTGACTGTTATTTCAAAAGACCTATCTTCAGGTTCAGAAATTCTGTCTTCTGCATAATGTAGCCTATTTTTGAAGCTTTTGATTATATTAATATTTTTATTTAATTTATCGAATTATACAATTCCAAGATTTGTGTTTGGTCCATTTTTATGATATCTATCTCTTTGTTGAATTTCTCAATCATATTATGGATTGTCTTCCTGATTCCTTTATATTTTTTATCTGCATTCTCTTGTATCTCACTGAATGCCCCTAATGTTATTTGGAATACCTTTCTAGTCATTTCATAGATTTTCCTTTGTTTGGGATCTGTTATTGGAGAATTATTATATTCCTTTGGAAGTGTCACTTTTTTTGCTTTTTCGTGTTTCTTGTATCTTTATGTTGATATCTGCACATCTGGTGTAACAGTTGTTTTCCCCACTTTTATGAAGTAGCTTTCATAGGGAAGGGCTTTTTTCTTTAGATGTTACATATAGTATAGTCTCAATTGAGTAGGGTGCTTTGGCTTTGGTTCTGTGTGAATGCTGTACTGTAGTCTCCACATGATTTCTTCAATTGTAATGAACATCAGCAGTATCTACAAGTTCTTCAGTGGCTTAGGCTATAGTTGTCTGTGCTTGTCATGAGGTTTTGCTGGGAACTGGAGCACTGGGTGGGCTGGCCCTAGGCTCCTGCATAGAATGCTTATTCATTGATGGTGGCAGTGACGTGCTGGGTGAGCTGGTCTTTGGGCCTATTGGCAGGGTGCATGGGCACCGAGAGTGGCAGCAGTAGCCTGAGTTTGGCTAGTTTAAGTAGAATGTTTTAATGGAAATATATTGTTGCATGTTATGTAACATAGACTGAGATAAGTCAAGGATGTGTAATTCCTAGAAATACCACTAAAAATTAAAGAGAAAACTAAAATGTCAATAGATAAATTAAAACTGAAATTCTAATAAAATATTCAAGTATTTCAAAAAAGTTAGAACAGAAAGCACACAAGAACAGCAAATAGATGACACAGATAGGAAATACAACATGGTGAACCTAAATCAATTAATATTCATAATTTTATCAAATATAAATGGAACAGGCATTGGATATAAAGATGCGACTGTATACTAGTGCCAAAAGATGGACTTTGAATATTGAAACACAGATAATCTGAAGGTAAAAATATTGTGAAAAAGATATGTCATGCAAATAGCACAATATTGCTGGAATGACTATATTATTATCAGACAAAATAGATTTCAAGACAAGGAGTATTACCAGAAATATTGATAAAAGATAATTTTTTTAAAAGTGTAATTCAAAAGGAAGACTTAAAGATCATAAATTTGCATGTACCTAATAAAAGATCCTCAAAATGTATAATACAGAAATTGACAGAACTAAAGAGAGAAAAAGACAAATCCACAAATGTAGCTGCAGATTACAACACCTTGGGTCACTATTTGAAAGAAAACTAGACAAAAAAATCAATATGAAGATAGAAGACTTGTGAAAATCATTAAAATCCACCTTGACTTTATTTAACTGAGTTTATATTTCACTTTCTACAACAACTGCAGTATAAAGTCTTTTTAGGTATATACCTGGAATATTCATCAAACATAGACTATAAAATAAATTAGAAAATACAAAAGATTGAAATCTTATAGAATACAATCTCTAACAGTGGGAATTAAATTAGAAATTAATAATAATAATGTAGTTAGAAAAGCCCTCAATATTTGAAAATTGAGTAATATAACTCTAAATAACTCATGGATCGAGGAAAAACCCACAAGAAAAATTAGAAAATATTTTATTTTTTAAAAATTTTTATTTTTTTTGAGACAGAGTCTCGCTCTGTTGCCCAGGCTAGAGTGCTGTGGCACCAGCCTAGCTCACAGCAACCCCAAACTCCTGGGCTCAAGCAACACTCCTGCCTCAGCCTCCTGAGTAGCTGGGACTACAGGCAGGTGCCACATACCCAGCTAATTTTTTCTATATATATTTTTAGATGTCCAGCTAATTTCTTTCTATTTTTTTAGTAGAAATGGGGTCTTGCCCTTGCTCAGGCTGGTCTGGAACTCCTGAGCTCAAATGATCCGCCCTCCTCGGCCTCCCAGAGTGCTAGGATTACAGGCGTGAGCCACCATGCCTGGCCTAGAAAATATTTTAAACTGATGTTAATGAAAATGCGTCTTATCAAAATTTACAAAATGCACTTAAAGCAATGCTTATAAGAAATTTGTAGAGTTCAATGCCTATATTAATATTAGAAAAGAAGGAAAGCTTATTTTTCTAGTTTTTCTCTCTGTAAACTTGGGTTGGGGGGAGAGTAAAAATAGTATACATTCTGCACCTATGTTTAGGCATATACATTTTCATTGGGTCTAGTTGTCAGAGAAATTTACTTGAAGGCAAGAGCTAGACCAGATACTTCTTAGAAATTTCTTCCTACTCCATTATTCTAATTCTGTAAATATTTCCACGAATCTGTGGGGTATACCTTAATCAGGCTTTATAGCAAAAGTCCCTAAAATACCTTCATCCATTGTGACTGATTCCACACCAAGTTCTGCAGCCACTCGGTCAGTACAGAATGATTAGTAGCCTTATTGCACTAACAAGTAGGGCTTGGAATTCAGCATTATCATCAATGGATACAGTTCATATTGGGACATAATGTCTCCTTGGATGTCCAGATAACCTTCCAGCCACCCTGTTCCCTGTTGCTCATAGAGCTGAACTTTCCCTAGGATTCTACCTGTTCTCCTCCACTTTCTGCCCCATATGATGGAGGTCCTAAATCCATTCAACTGGCTGGAGCTAGAATTCTTCCTCCACCAGGCCTATCCTTCCCTAAAGTAAGGCTGGTTAAAGCGAAATGATGAAATTGTTGTTGAAAATGATAGAAAGTGACTACATACTAGTGCCAAAAGGTGGATTTTGAGTAGAGATACAGATAATTTGAAGGTAAAAGTATTGTGAAAAATATATTTCATGCAATTAGCACAATAAAGCTGGAGTGATTATATTATTATCAGACAAAACAGATTTTAGGACAAGGAGCATTGCCAGAGATATTGGTAAAAGGTAATGCAAACTGTACTTTCTATCCTATCTTAGGGTCTGATAACATGTTCTGTTCTCCCTTTTCCCTTATATTATAGTTCTATAAATGTCTATTATATGCTTAAACAATACCTGCATGTATCTTCTCTGAAAGCCACAGAAAAATATCTCGGTCACATACCAGCCTTTGAGAAGGAGGAAGATGTTTCCTTTCTCACCAACCAGAAGAAACTTGGACCCTTACCTCTCCCCTCCAAGCTTTCCTTCTTCCATCTGAGTTGTCAACGTTTTCCTGGAAGGACTTTCCTGATTACTCAAGACATTTTATCCCCTTTTTTTAATAGCACTGGCCAGGGGTCCCATGGCAAGAGTACTGGTCTGTTAACACGTAGGAGCCTTTATACCTTCTATGCTCTAATGGTTATAGGCTTACAGTGGGCTCTTAACTCATAATTTCTTACAGAGCATTCCTTTTTCTAAAGGATATCTAGGCTGTGCAGCATCTCTTCTGGATTCTGTTGACATGAAATTTCTCAAATCCCATGTCAGCTGTCATGACCTCACAGTTAAAACTTAATCCCATCACTCTCACTTCACAACATTCTTTCATCCATTGGAAACCCCAGTTCTAAGAAGAAATGGAGAAATATATTTACTTTCTGCTTGGCACACTACATATTTTAAGTGTCAACCATACAATTCCCAAGCCATTTTGGTAAGACATGCGGCAAGAAGGAAGTTAGCACTACAGATTTTCCTTATTAAAAATTGCTGATTGCTTTTCCTTTCAGTGTGAGAATGTACACCTTATATTCAAAGCCCTGCAATTCAAATGTAATTAAAACACATCCATTACCTCACACAAATGCACTGACACAAAAACTAGTTTAAATAGGCACATAGACCCCGAAAAAGCCTTTCAAACACCAATAGGAAGTAATTTCCTGTAATTATTTGATAGTGATCAGGGCCAAGAAAATTTCATGAAATAGCTTCTATTTCGATGATCAATAGGCTAATCTTCCTTGGCACATTAAAAATAGCTAGTAATAGGTAAAAACAACCCATGACAGATGAGATCAGCAATCTATATTTTGAAAATGTTTGCAATGTCAAATTAGAAAGCCTTTTCTTCTCTTTTTCTTGACTATTCATTTTCAAAGATCTGCTTTGAAGTGTGACACCAACTACTGCATGTCAATTTATAGCTCCTTCTTTATGCTGGACTTTACATTTTAGGCATTGCGGTTATGGCTTTTGGTATGTCACCACAGATGCCTAGAATTTGAGGGCCAGGAAGCTGCCTTCACAGCTTGTGCCTTTTCTGACAACCCGAGAGAGGTAGCTTTGCTATCTTTCATTCCCTTCCCTTGGCTATGGTGTAAAAAAGGCTTGCAGCATGCCCAGAATTATTATGGGCAGAAAATCAAAAGCTTGTGGCTAGCAAAACAAACAAAAATTACCTTTGTCGAAGCACGATGTTTGGAGTGAAGTTAGAGGCAGAAAGCTGGCCAAGTCCATAGATTGTTTAACAGATTCATTGATAGCATTTAAATATTAGGACTGTTTACTTAAAACTATAAGTTTCTGGATTCTCTTGAAAAATCAGAGGCTCTTGAAATAACATTTTTGTGTCCTTGAGTGTCCGCGTTCAGCTGACTCTTCCTTTTAGGCTGGCTTCTCTCGGACTGGCCACTCTCCACCTGGTCTGCTCACTCATTTAAATTTCCTTCTAGGAACTATGGTCAATGGTGTTTGAGATCCCTAGGTAATGACTTTGTTCCTTCTCAAGATGCCAGTATCCCTGGGAAGAATAAAACATCCATTTGGCCTTATTAGCATTACTACTTTAATATGAGTATGTTCATCAAACACTTTGACAATTTTACTTAGTATTAACTCTGGCTAGAACTTATTTGAGGACTCATGACTTTAAGACTTACAAATCATTCATCTCAATGATTTAAGTCTTCAGGTATTCATTTCTCAATGAGAAGGGATCATTTTCACTGAAATAAATTTTCTACTGAATAATAACAAGGAGGCATGGATACGCCTGAATTGTTTAGAAAAGGAGGCATGGAGAAATGCTCTCATAAAGCCAGATGATAATTCCAGGAAATGATGTTGGAAATGAAAAACATGCCCATATGCCACTAAATATAGCTCGGTAACAAAGCCACCCACCTCAGATGCCCAGGAACACTTTTAATTTTTGTCGATTATCTTTGGCCATTTCTATATTAGAGAGAACATCTATATCCCTTAACCTAATTTCTCTATTGGGGTGGATTTTCTAACACATTTAGAGACAGATGTTGCAATGGGTTGGGTCACTTACAAAATTATTACATTCTTATGCATTACAGTTTTACACTGGTCTAGTTATACTCCATGATACGTGACTGACAGTCCTATGTTGAGGATTTTTATTACATAGAAAAATGCACAAAAGCTTTCTAGTCAGAAAGACTTTAGTTTTACTCATGGTTCCATCAGTTTTTAGCTGTTTGACCTTAGGCAATTTGCCTAAACTCTCAGCACCTCACTTATAAAATAGGTCTAGTACTGTTAATTTCATGTAGTTAAAAAGGTTGCATGAGATAACATACATGGCAATAACTGACACATGCCTGGAATATGGTAGTTATTTAATAAAAATAGTATTCCACAGCTATTTAAAAAATTGCCGCTGTCATTACATGCTTCCCAGCAGGTTTTTGTCCCAGCTATTTATTACTGAAAACCAACATCTCCACTTCCACTTCTGTAAAGGTGCAGTTGCATAGAGTCTTATAGTGTATTTATTGATAGGTTGTGATTGCAAGACCACCCAACCCAAACTTTAAACAATGAAAGAAATTCACTGGCCCAAACAGATGAAAACTTGAGGTAAGTTTTGATAGATGACGTAAACTACACAACCAGTGTCCAGTTTCTCTCTTTCCATTCTTAGGACTGCTACCACATGATTGACATGTATCTCAGGCAGGCTGTATCCTCTAAATTCACAAATTCCTATCACCCATTGTAGAGATTTGTGTCCTCATTTACATTGAATAAGAAATAAAAAATGTTATTATTCCCATAGCTCATATACAAGTCCCAGAATTGGGTCTCATTGAGCTGATTAGCTTGAGTTAAACAGTATGCCCACCATGGCTGGGGAATAGGGATATGTTTATTGGCAGAGTAAAATTAGGGTCCAGTCTCATTAATATAGTGGGGGATTTTCTCATCTAAAAGTCATGTCTAGGAAATTTTAAGGTTCTAATAAGAAGATGAATAGGAGCAATACGTGCTGAGGAAGCTAACAACAAAGGCTAAAAAGTCAGAGTGTGCTGGTCCACCGGTCAGGCCAGCTTACTCTTTCCAGAATGTGGATGGTACCTCCCTAATCAGAGCTCCCGGAAACCTCCTCTCTCTTCTCTACCTGGTGACCTCGTCTACATTCTTCAACAGATGGGGGTCTTAGAGAGCCACAGCCAGTGTGGTTCAGAATTGTAGCATAAAATGTGAAATCAGAATCCTGGTCTGCTTCCCACCAGGTCTGCTTTCCACCAGTGTAGGAACAATTATTTTTCTAATGCCAGAGGACATAATAGTATCTTTCTGATACTGAGGATAAAACAGTGTGTTTGACATATGGAAAGTGTCTGATACATTAAACAATGATTCTTCTAACAATAATGAAACCATTTTTAGATAATAGGCCTAAAACACATTTCCCAGTTTTTCCTGGGTAAGACCTCTGTCTCAAACCTGCTTCTTTGTGCCTTAGACAAGTATGCAAAAATATGTATCAAACAACGACATACCTGCCATTTCCCCGGTACAGAATTGTAAACCCCTTGACATAGGAAGTTACCTATTTTTATTTCTACCAGACCATTTAACATATTACCTTCTATAAAACTCTGCCTGTGGGTCAATATCTACTAAAGATTATACCATTAGTGCTCAGCCCAATTTTAGGTGTTGTTGACTATTAACAAAATGGCACCATCCAGATGCTCTGGGAGCTTTTCACTTAACAGAAGTGGCAGTAAAAATATAGGGACATACAAAAAAAGTGATATATTCAGCACTGTTGGAGTTCCTCAGGAAAGGAAATCACTGAGGCTAAGCCAGGATAGGTATCTTCACCCAAAGTAAAATTAGGTGAGCTCAGAGGGAGCCCTGGCTAGAAGCCCTGGAAATGGAGCCCAGGCTAAAGCAAGCAGTCTGTAGCAGTGATGTGCAAACTTGTAGATGTGCTGGTATCTCTGTCCAGAGAGAAAGAGAAAAGGCCAGTGTGTGACTACTAGAAATATCAAGGTGAATGGTGACAACTGGAGAAATACAATGTGTGGGGAAATTGGAAAGGATCACATTGCTGGCTACAGAGGATGTCTCATTTTACATGTTAAAATTATGAGCAGTGACTTTTCTTGTGAGTTTCATTGATCTTTACATATTTTTCTTTCCACTATTTTTCTTTCATCAACATAACTTCAAATCGATTCGATTATTTCTCTTCTCTTACCTCACTACAGGCCAGACTTTCCCTGTGGCATCATTTCCTGCTGCTGGAAAATGAAAAAACATGCAGTTTTACATTTTTATATGATTTGCCAATAACATTGATTCCAATTTCTGCAACACAGCTATGTTAGCATCTGTAAGCATTTGGCTTCCTCATTCTCATAAACACACACACACACACAAGCACACTTCACATCCTTCTAAATTATGCAGAGGTTATCAAGGTATAACAATGCTACATCTGCTATCAATTCTAAACTAAGTTTATTAAATTCAGGATGTCTCTTGTCATTAGCCTGTACCTTGTCTAGAGGAAACATTTACTGTTTTTGGTTCTCTTGACTACTTCCCAGATCTCACAAACAAGCAGATTTGAATGAAAGAAGAAGAAAGGAACATTGTTCAATCTGGGGTATTGTGGAGAAGAGAGGTTGGGTTAGCAAGATGTGCAAATAGAAAATTTGAAGGGGGTGATGCTGAAAGCTTGAACTGAAAATTTTAAGAGTGTTTTAATGTCATGGATATGCTTTTTCATGAATCTGTGAATCCTTCCCCTTTACAAGTATTAAATATTAATAAAATATTCTCCTTTCTGCAAATATGCCCAACAAAGGAATGTACCTGATCACTGTTCTCCACTGGTCCACTCCAAAAAGAGTAAACTATTTTCTTCCCATGAATATCAAAGGAAATTTCAGATTAAGAAGTCATTCCTATAAAGACAAGTAATGTTAATTTTTTTTTGGCTAGGGCTTTGACTTTTTATTTATAACATCAGATATATTTCTTATCAATTATTTCCCTTCATCACCCTTTTTAACTCTGCTTAGGGTGCCTAACCTGTAAGAGAACAAATCTTAAAGGAACTGATCTTTACAGAAGGGACTACAGCCACCACAAAGCTGGAACTGAGCATACAAGTATTTCGAGGGCCCAGCTTTGCAAATGAATTCACAGGTTATTTCTGGACAAGTCATATTGATTTGTTGGATCTCAGGACCATACATAAAACAAGTGGACTTGAACTAAAATGAAAAATAGTCCTTTTGTGTTGTTGGCTTAGTGATTGCCAAATACTTTATATACCTTGCCTCTAGAATCCACAATAAAATCCTGATAGGTATATTCTGGCAAATGAAAGAACTGAGGCTCAAACAATTTGAACAGTGTGCTCAAGTTCACCTAGGACTAAATCGTAGAGCAGGGATTTGAAGACAGTGCTCTCTGGCTCCGCAATCATGGTACTTTGTAGGCTACGGTCATCAGCCCTGAGATGGTAGAAGAGATAACTATCTAGCCCTAAAATTCTATCATTATATTCAGGTGAAGATTCTCCTCTCTAAAAAGAGCAGTTCAAACACTTAAAAGCAATAAGAATTTATTGAATGCCTGTTACGTGACAAGTACCATGATAGGAACTGAAGATAAGAGACATCTATTTATTTTTAAAAGAGAGGGAGAAAAGCTAACATTTCACTGCATTTGGGAAACATGATAGAATCCACTTCAGAAGGCAAAAAAAAAAAAAAAAAAAAAAAAAAATTAAGCGAATTACAATGTAATATGTCAAATGATTGGCTATTAGAATATTTGTCACTCTATTCTGTAGCATAGTAATCAGCATTAAAAGCAACTTGAGAAGAGACTCTTTTCTGATCAAATATTGCATTTTTTATAGATTCTAGCATTCGGATAGGTATTCCTCATTTTTTAAAAGAAAAGTCAACTTTTTGAAATAGCTGTTACATAATTGGCATTATCAACCATGCCGCAAAGATATAAACATATTTAATGTTAAAAATGTTTACTTTAAATATCAAAAGTAACTAAAGCAAGAATCTATGTGGGGAAAGACGTACATATGGTGTAAAACTCTGCAGAGCATCATAGACTGGACATCAAAGCAGGCCACGGAGGCCACTCCAATTAGTTTACAGCTGGAAAATGGCCAGAGAGCTCTGGAGGAAATGGAGAATACTCAAGCAAGGTAGACAGGAGCTAGGTGAAAGGCGATTCAGGCAAAAGTCAAAAAGAAGGATATTTTTACTATAATTAATAAGAGCCAATGGGATATCAGCAGTTGTAAATCATGAAGGTAAAAATTCAAAAACTAAGAGAAATTTAGAAATAATTTTTACTGATAGACAAAATCTTCCATACAAGAGGGTATTCACATTAAGCAAAGTTGTTCAGAACAATTCATCCTTTGAGTAAAAGAGTAAGAACCTGCCAAGTTTCAATGAGAGGATCCTCATATAGCTTACGCAGCCAGAAACAGGTACCTAAGATTACAACAGAAAGTGAACACTATTCAGGGCAAGGGGCAAGAGCAATTTTTTTGGCAATTGCTACTCAAACTATCAGTAGTAAAGGGCTATATTTTCCAAAAAAAAGAAAAAATAAATAAAACAAAGGATTATTTTGAAAATATTCTAATCCATCACAGACCAATACTGTGTAAGATCCAATAAAAATAGAAACATGAAATAAGAAACATACATAACAGAAATTTAACTTTTTGAAAAAAATATGATGCTTGACAGACATAAAAGTACAATGTCCAAGTGTTATAAATCTTCTAAATTCTTACTCTTAGTTTCTGTATTTATTATCATGGATCAATAACAATTAGCAGATTTTGCTTGACCATCCTTTGGGTAGGGCACCCAAGCATTGTATTTGTTAAGATATCATAGCTTTGGTAACATGTAAACTCCCACATATATAAAGGTTCAAAAATAATAGGGATTTCTTTCTTGCAAAAGGGTCTGAGGTAGCAATCTTCAACGCAATAATGCAGGGACAAGATTCTTCTATCTTAACAACTTTTCCAGACCTAGTGTGCTAAACATGGCATCTTAATCCAGATATGGGAAGAGAAAGAAAGCATGCAGAGGCACCTGCCTCTTAGAAAGCTTAGTCTTAAATGAAAAACACATCCTTTCTACTCATGCTGGTGAGAATTCGGCATGTGATCACACATAGACACAAGGAAGTATGGGCAATGTAATACCTGACTGTACAGATGCCTCCTAGCAGTAACACTATATTATGGAACAGGAAGCATGAACTTTGGTAGGCAGCCAACTCTCTCTGCCTTGCCTCATCAAAAATGAATCCTTGTCTTGGCTTCAGTATATCTTCTGTTATAAGAGTAATGACAACAACAAAAACAATTATAATAATGTCAGATAAAATAGTCAAATTTATTGACAAACTCGTATGTATAACCAGGTATAGAGCTAAGGATTTTTAGTTGTGATTTTATTTTAAATAGATAAATTGGTATTTTAGTTATTAGTAAGGATTTGTGAAAGGTATTTTGAATTGATTGCCTCTGTGTGAGCTCATAGGAGGGATTTCTAAATTTTTATGGCTAAAGGCTGGATTTTAGAAGAAAAGTTCCTTACAGAAGAGCATATATATCTTTCCCTTGCCTTATTGCTTCCCACTGTGTGTATATCAGTAGGGACACAAGATTTTAAACATGTGCCAGAGGATATAGAGGGAGATTCTCTGGCATGTATAGCACTTGGTTTTGGTGAGATAATGAATTAAAACAGTGCTGTTTTTCTTTCTACTTTGGCTGGGAAATTTATAAGACAATGAGAAGTCTCCTCTGTTATATTTTGGCATACTTTCTTTATGATTATTTATCAACATTCCAGTCTGGATGGGGCACAAGGAAAATTTCCGTAGTTAGCAAGGCAAAAAACTCATTTGGTCTGACTGGAAAATAATATCACATGGTTTCCAAGGAAATTTTTAAAACATCTTCCCAAACATTGAGGGTTTCCTTTTCTTCCTTAAAAAAAAAAAAAAAAAAAAAAATTAGTGCAACTTGAAGTAGTCTTGATTTGACATCCCCAAAAGAAAACAAACATGTCTGAGATGAAATAGGAACTGGAAAAGGAGAAAGTAAAATAGGGGAACTAACTTTGTACTATTTTATCATTTTGCCATTAACATGGAATAAATGCCCAGAGATATATTTTCATCTGCATTGATGTGTCAACAAAAGCATTTGAGGAAGCTTTCTGCTTCTCTGTTTTTGATTCTATTCTAACAAAAAGAAAAATTCAGATAATCTATAAAATCATTGAGACCATCAGAGAGCTGAGGTTACAAGGCAAGCAGATAGAATTTCAAAAGAGATGAGGCACTCTATGGAGAAAAAGGATACATAAACTGTTTCACCTTAGATTACAAGAGGAAAAGGTGGCCCTCAGGAAAAGGGGTAAGATGAAAACAACAAAACTTTAAAAAGTTCTTAAAGACTTAGTGGTGACTAGTATGACATATTTAATCCCTCCCGTATTCCAGGAGTGTCTGCACATACTTGCCAGCACTTTTCTGTAGGTCTCTACATGCATTCGACAGAACTGTGGGTAGGGCAGGAGATGTGCATGAGAGCACCCCTTAGGGTCACAGGGGCAAAAATACTATTCTCTTCCCAGATTCATCTCTAATTCAAAGCAAAAGCTTTAGCCTATTGGGAGAGGGCTGGGAAATATTTTCACACCAAAGGCTCAGGCAAAGTTTGCTACTATTAGGAGAGAGAGCGCGCAAAGCAAAAAGCATCTGCCTTGGGAAGGGACAGAAAACTTGCTGGGGCCCAGGACCCTGCATTGAAAAAAAGCAAAGGTCTGTTTCTGCTGGTGGGAAAAAATATGCTGAGCACTGAGGCTGTCTCTCCCCTGCCAAATACGGGACAAAGTTTGGCTGTCGTGGGAGGCATGCAGCTGCTGAAATGTGAGGACCTTCCACTGGAAGGCCCAAATGCACAGGATCTGCCTCAATCAGCCTGGAGCTGAAGAACAGAAAACCCCCCATTATATTCTCCAAACACTTCACAGTGAATAACAAGCAACCCTTTGGGAGGGAGAGAAGTTCAAAGAGACAACCCCCATCTCTGGGGTGTAGGCATGCAGGGCCTTCTGAAAGCAAAGGGTAGGATGTGAACTCAGACAAATCTGGGGACACTCCAGGAACCAAACTAAACGAGATGATATCAAGGCACTACTGAAGTATGGTGAATTGAGTGGAAATACAGCAAGAAAATCACAAACTCAAGTTTAACTATTGACCTGACTGACACCAGTATGTGCAATGACAGTCTGACAGAAGAGGCATGCTGGTTGCTAAACGTAAATACTATTGACTTGTATCTACCGTCTGTCCACACACAGCATGTGGAGTTTAATTTTTTAACAATTTGAGGCCCATAAAATGTAGACAAAAGACTCACTGTTAAATGATAAAGAAGTTAACAGAAAGTGACCCAAAGTAAATCCCTTTGGTTTGAAATTATTCAAAAGGGCCAAAGACAACCAGTTGGTAAGTTATAAGAAATAGTGAGAAAGTTAGAATATATGTATGAATAAATGGAAAATTTGGGCACAGAAATTATAAAAATTAGTCAAATGGAAATGTCTGCAGTTAAAAAAGACAGAAAGAGAGACAAAGGATTCTTTCTTTAAATGAGCTTAGCAGCAAACTGAGCAAAAAAGGGAAAGGAATTAGTGACCTTAGAGACCAATTGAAATTATCCAAACAGAAGAGAAGAAAAAATCTGAGAGAGAAAATATAAAATAGGATGAAATAACTGACATTTGTAAGCAATATCAAACATTTAACACATAAATAATTGTAACCGAAGCCCTAAAGGGACTTCAAGTTTACCTCAGTAAACTTGACTTACATAATTTGAGGAAAATTAAGGGAACTATGAAAGTCCTACATGGAAATATTTTGATAGAAAAAGATCTCCTCAGCACAGTTTTTCACCTAAAATTATGGGGAAGTCTTTCTGCTGTGTCTTAATAAATGGAGCTTTCTAGATTTATTAGTTCATGGATATTATTAAAGATAGGCAAAGCAGCATTTTGACTACAACTCCGGAGAATATGTTGTTTTAAGAGCTGTCACTGAACTAGAAATAATAAGGTAAAAGACTTATAGGAAGATCCCACATGATGTGATAACACTTTATACTTGCAATATTATGTCTTTAAAGTGTCTCTGAGAAGAACTTTTACTATTTTTTTAAATGGCCCCACAGGAATTTTTTGAAAGACGTGATCTTTTAAGTCACCTTGAGTCACCTTGATCTACTGTGAAGAAAATAGGAAGTTAAAGCTGAGGGAAAGGTGGGTTACTTTACCTCTTAAAAACACATTTTGGATAAAAGTTATTAAAAGAAGATTTATGCCTTTTGAATCAGAATTTCATTCTCAAATCTAAATCCAAAATAAGGAACAAACACAGAAAATAAAAATGTGTCAGAATGTTTATAAGTAACAATTTTATAAAAATATTTGAAACATTTTAAATTTTCCAGTGTCCAAAACAGAAATTATCATTAAAATTGTGAATAACTTTAATAGACTACGTTGCTGTCATTAAAAAATCATTACAAAGACTGTGTATTAACACGCAAATGCACATTGATTGTATTGCCAATAAAAACATCAGCACAACATAAAGTTAGATATTAATAGTTATCATAATTGTGTAAAAAACAAAAAAAAACCCAAATATATACACAAAAATAGAAATGCATTTTTAAATAAAATAATATTGGTTTTTCTAAGTCTACTGGTATTATGGATGTATTCTTTCTTTATTTCACATATTTTTGCATAGTACTAATGTTAATTTTACATAAAAAATGTTTTTGAAAATCTCATGCTTTCATCATTTTGTCCCTAACATACTCCAGAGAAGCCAAGATTATATGTTACCTCATAGCTCTAGGTTAGCGCCTCATTTTTTGTCTGAGCAGTAAGATTGTATTACATCGAGAAAAGGTAAGTGTGGTAGACAGAACAGTTCGAAGAGAAAGATTACTACATTGACTTCAATTGGCTAGCTTTTGTTATTATTTTGGTTTTTCCTCTGTTGCAGGCTGTAATGGAATGCATATTAGACAATCAGAATTTGCACTGTTGTTGTATTGGTTATCCATTGCTGTGTATTTTTCCAAAACATACCAATTTAAAAAAATAAATATTACTACTTCAGAGTTTCTGTGGTTCGGTAATCTGGGAGTGATTTAGCTGGGAGCCTCTGGCTCAAGCTCTCTCGTGGAGTTGTAGTCAAGCTGTTGGCGGGAGTTGCAGCCCCATCTGAAGGTTCAACTGAGCATGGGAAATTTGTTTCCAAGCCTGCTTATATGGCTAATGCCAGGCCTTGTTCTGCAAAGGGAGGGAGAGAGAGAGAGAGAGAGAGAGAGAGAGAGAGAGAGAGAGAGAGAGAGAGAGAGAGAGAGAGAAATCAATAGATGGAAAGACAAAGTGAAATCACTCAAGATGGAAGCCATAATCTTTTCAAAATCTAATTTAAGAAGTGGCATTTTATCCCTTCTGCCAAATTCTGTTAGATGTGAATCACTAAGTCTAGCCCACGTTCAAGTGGAGGGGGATTATACACAGGCAAGGATACCAGAAGTACCAGAAGTCCAGAATCACTGGCTGTTTTCTTCGAGGCTGCTTACCACAGCTGTCTGCAGCTTTTCCATCAGCAAGTCTAAGTGGCCCTTGAGGAACTCTTGACTTTTTTCCACCTGGCTTGCACCTATGTTGGCTGATACATACACATTCACAGACATGTTGATATGATCATTTCTAATCTGGTTTAGTGATGATAATGCATTAATACTTAAAGAAGGATTTCTTCTTAATGGGTTAAGTAGGCTTATTTTAATCACAATTTTTTTCTGAGTGACTAATAATAAGTATCTGTGGTTTGAGGGTCTCTCAGGAAGCCACTATTTCTGGTTGTTTATAATAGGTAACTGATCTAAAATGATAGGTAGTAGATGCTGAGCTAATTTGTGTTAAGAGTAGGGTCAAAGCGCTATGATTTCTACAATAAGTTTATAAAACAAATATTCACGACTAAGAATGTAAAGCATATTCGTAAATACAATCTGATGTGTAGGCAGTAAATGCTGTAAGGAATTTTACCATCCCTTGATATTTCTTGCTGCTGAAACTGAAAATAAACAACTTAACCTAGAACCCCACCTTGTACCCCGTGGGATTAAAAAAATAACCAAAAGCTGAAATACTCAGTTTAACTCCGGAGTGAGAATGACATAAGCTTATTACTCAAATAAGACTCTCTTGGACTATCTGTGTTATCTACCAAATATAGTACTGCAAATCTGTTCTGATTGATAGTTATGGTTAAGTTTGTAATTTACTTAAAGATATCCACTCTTTTACTTTTTTCTCCTCTAAATATCTACATTTATTCTGAAAGAGCACACACTTTATTTTGTAGAATTAGTTTACTTGTCCTCCCTCCAGTTACAATATGTAGTTCCCAAGGAAGCTGCCACCTCCTTAGATAACCTGCTTTTTCCCAAGCATATAGAGTCAGAGCATCTGAATCATGTTGAGATTTCCACTATACTCCATTTTTTTTTTTTTTTTTTGAGACAGGGTCTCACTCTCTTGCCTGGGGCGAGTGCCGTGGCGTCAGCCTAGCTCACAGTAACCTCAAACTCCTGGGCTTGAGCAATCCTACTGTCTCAGCCTCCTGAGTAGCTGGGACTACAGGCATGCGCCACCATGCCCGGCTAATTTTTTCTATATATATTTTTAGCTGTCCAATTAATTTATTTCTATTTTTGGTAGAGACGGGGTCTCGCTCTTGCTCAGGCTGGTCTCGAACTCCTGAGCTCAGGACGATCCGCCCACCTCGGCCTCCCAGAGTGCTAGGATTACAGGCGTGAGCCACCACGCCCGGCCTGTACTCCATTTTTTTGATCATAGTTATTGGTTTCGGACTGGGCACATGACCAAAGGTGAGATAATCAGGGCGTTTCTCTGTGATATGATGAATAAGCTAACAAAAGGAGCCCTTTCTTCTCATGCAACAAAGGTGAGAAGATAAGAACCTTGGCCTGTGGCCCCTGCTGCTCCAGAGGCATGGGAATAGGTAGTCTGAATGCAGCTGACTCACAGAGATAAGAGCCAGGTGGTCTCAGCACCTCTGGTTTCAGTCATCTCTAAGGGCAGCTCTACCTGCTCCTGCCCAGATTTGTTACATGGATCAATGCCTCATTTTTTTGGTCTAAGCATCTTTAAATTAGTTTAATGTTCCAGATATCATATCTTAGCATATGCAGAAATATTTATATTATACTGACATATAATTGGGATTTAATAATATGAATTAAATAGATAAGAAAGTAAGATGGACAATAAATAGGTTTTTAAAATCCTAAATAATGTAATCATATAGAGTAACAGTAAATGATAGGGTAAAAAAGATAGTTTGAGTGAGCCTGAAGAACAAGTTAATTTATAATACAGGAAAACAGAAAGGGCTCTAGTTTATTGAGAGCTTCTTATGCCAAGTGATGTACTTTGGTTTGAACACGTGGATAAATCTTAATTATTACTTTATTGAATTTTTTAGCAATGCTGTGAGGCAGGTAATATTATTTCCATTTTACTGGTAAAGAAACTGCATCTACCAGAGGTGACTATAGTCATTAATACTTCAGGCCATCCAGTAAATGCAGAGTCAGGATTTGAACTAAGTCTGACTGATTCCAAGTACATAAAGGCCATGAGGGCCATGAGGGCCATACTAAACCGATTACAGACTCACTTTGTTCCGTAGGCAGTTGAGAGAGACTAATTGTGTGTGTGTGTGTGTGTGTGTGTGTGTGTGTGTGTGTGTGTGTGTGTGTGTGTATGTGTGTCTGGGTGTGTGTGTTTGAAGCAGGACCTACCTTTGCGAAAGCTCTATTTTTGGAAGATGGATTTTCACAGAAGCGTGCAGAAATGGATTGCAAAAGGGCCCGGCATATGCTAGGAAGCCATTTAGGAAGCTCAAGTAGCAGCCCATGTGTGGGATGATACTAGGAAACCTTTAAAAGAAGCAAAATTACAGGTCTAGTGAGTGTGTGAAACTTCCCACTCTCCGTAAAATACGGGACCCAAGTTTGTATGTGAGGTTTACTATTCCCCAGGCAATGTATGTAATAGGAACTCTGATTATTAAGGGAAATGTGTAAGATTTTTCACCTGATCAACGTTTACAGCAGCGAACGTGACCTTTCCTCATAGGACAGTGTGACACAGGGCCACTGGAACAGATCAGTGACGCTGTGCTGCCCAGCTTGGAATCACACGGAACTGCTCGGTTGGTTTATAGTCACTGATTGCCCCATCGCCCAGCTGTCTATAAAACTACATATAAGTTCAGCCTTCATCTCATTATTTCTAGTTTCTTCCCCCTTGCTTGTATTTGAAATCACTGAGAAGACAGGGAGTTGATCAGTAAAGTTTACCATAGTCCTGACGAAGATGACTTCCTTTATTTTTGATTTTTCTCTACCTCCCCTGGAAGGAGTGTAACACAAAGGCAAAGCAAATAGAAGTTCCCAGATAACCTGACTTTCAAATTTTCAATCTCCGGTCACAAGCTGAACATTTGTAAATAATAGGTTAAGAATGAAATATTTTATTCAGATCCCATACATTAAAGCCAACTTAGACCCTCGGGTATTACCAAGTACCTTGGAGGAGGCAGGGAGAGAAACAATAGATTTTCCAATTATCATGAAAAGGTGATGAGAACCCACACTGCTCCTGTGAGACGTCCCTTCATCCGCAATAACAATTTGGCTTCACTCTGGACTACACATGTGTCAGCAGCCCATCTGATGGCCTCCCGAGTTCTGGGACTCTTTACAAAGACAAGGGCATCTACAGACAATTTTTGTATTCTCCAGATCCAATGCATCACCCCGCAAAGTGAAATTAAACTGAATTTAAAGACAGTCATATTGACTTAGAAAGGGAAAGAGGAGGAACTCAGTGGAGGAAAGATGCGATGTTAATTAAAGTATTCAAAGCAACTTGATATTGGCTTAACATTTGGATTAAGTATATTAATATCTTTATTCACAGCAGTGAGTTAATGATTTTTTTTTCAACTTTATGTAGAAATGTTCCTGTTGACACCAGTAATGTTTCCAAAGTTTCTTTAAAGGAGGGATTTAGGAATGTCAATCTGTTTTTGAATGGGCTAAAAGGAGGGGTGTTTCAACACATTTTCTAAATACTTCATATAAGTGTAAAAAATATATTGTCCATATCAAAGAATGATGGGGTACTTTGGAGCTGGAGAGGGTGCTTTGAACCCTAATCAGGACAGTGCCTCACCCTACTGCTCCTTCCACCAGCCACTCTTTGGCACTCTCACTTAGTGACATTATTGACTATTTTACATTTTTAGGATTTCTGACAAGGTCTTAGTATATTCAAGTTTAACACAACTGTTTTGAAATTTCAGTCAATTTTCAATTATTTTTATCTATCCAACATCAAACAAATATCCTAAATGAAATTTTTACAGAAATAACAGAATTGGTCAATTGTGACACCAGATAATTATAGCCCAAAGCTACACTGCTATAGTTAGAATAGCAGCTATATTAAAAGCAAATATGTAACTTAACCATTTGTAAAAATCAAAAAAAGCCATAGCAGATATTTCAGTTTATCTAGAAATGTATTAATGGAAATTGTAAATCATCAAAAATGACATTTTGTATGTATAAATTAATGTTAGCAAATTAATTTGTTCTCTCTACAATAAATTCTATACACTTTGAAAATATTGCCTCCAGAATTATGAAAAAATAACATTTAGACAATGAGAAAAGCTAACTTTGCTGAGTGCATACTGCAAACAAACTTTTAATAATAGTTCATATTTACTGAGTGCTTATAATGTGCCCAGCACGATAGACTAACATTTGATATGTTTATTCAGTACCTAAGATTTAGATGAGAAAATGGAATTAATTAAACAATTTGACCAGTGTGATACATAAGAACTGGAAGCATAATTTGAACTTGAGCAGTTTGATTCCAGAACATTAGCTTATAACCTCTACCCCAAATTACCTGTCTTGCAGGAATCATGGACAAGGAAATTATGTGATTCATTCTGAATGACTTGTTAATACAATTGCAATTTAGAAAGAAATTCATAATAAATGATTATCTTTTTGCTTAAATTGTTTCCGTTTTGGCCATTGGGAGCTCTTTCGGTAGGTCCCTGTGTCCTTTTGACACACCCCTATTTTTGTGATTTTATTTTGAACACTTCTTTACTTTATGGCACTCCAAATTGCCCCAGGTTCATCTGGTATATTCATGTCTCAGTCTTAGAATCAATTGTTTCTCCCAGAACCCCTGTTCTTTTATGGGAGAATGGTATTGGAAACCAATAACTGGGTGATAGGTGTGCTCATTGCTACAGCGTTGTCATTGTCATTGTCAAAGGTCCTCAGCAGACAGCAAGAAAATATGTGCATGTACACTGACCCGTGTATATAGACATATATATAAATAGTCCTGTATGTATCCGTGTATGTATATATCTTAACTAAATGTTAAGTTCCTACTGATGTCTCCAGCTCTGATTTATTACCACATGGAATGTTCCAGCCTTTTCTCTTTGCTTGAGTGTATTCTCCAGCTCCAATAGTAAGAAACCTGGCTCCTAACATCTGGCATGCATTTATTTAATTGTTTAATTCCAGTATCCATGTATAAGGTTTTCATAATTGTATACCAGTACTCCCATGAGACACAACTTTAACAACTAGAGCATAGTTCTTTTGTACAGTTCCTTTTGTCTTTAGTCTTATAGTCGCCACACGTTTCTAAAGTTACTTAAGTCAGCACCTTTCCCACCACCAGCTTTAGTGAGGTAATTTCATATATTTGTAATGCAGTTAAATTTTATAATACTACTAGTTTTATCCTGAGATCCTCTGACTTTCTAAATAATTTTTAAATTGCATACATTAATATTTATTCTGTGATGTAGCCTTTATGAATTTGTACAAATTCATAGTATCAAGTATCCACCATTGCATATCATACAGAATAGTTTTATAAATAAATTAATGGGAAAAGATAGGCAAATTTCCAGTGCATAAGAATTCCAAATAAATTTTTAGATACCACATATTCAAGAAGATGGAGTATAATAATACTCCATTCCTTAAGTGTAGACTGCACATAGTGACTTCCTTCCCAAGACTTTGATATGGAAAGAGATAAAAATAGTAACTCAGTGGTGAAGAAACCTGACAAACTGCTTCAGCTTGGTGATCAAGATTAACAACAGCAGTGATATGTCATATTGATGGCATGCACCCTTGACATAATGTAATGAGAATGGCCCTTTACCTCTGTGGTCTTCCTTCCAAAAGACCATAATCCCAGTCTAATTATGAAAAAAAAAAAAAAAAATCAGGCAAAGCCCAGTTGAGGGGTATTCTACAAAATATCTGATTAGTACTTCTCAAAATATCATAAAAAATAAGGCAAGTCTGAGAAACTGTCACAAACCTAGAGAAACCTAAGGAGACAGGATGACTAAATGCAATGTGGTATATTGGATGAAATTCTGGAACAGAAAAAGGACATTTGGTAAAAAGTAAGTAAATCTGGATAAAGTATGAACTTTAGTTAATAATAATATATAAATATTGGCTCATTAATTTTGAATAATGTACTATCCTTACAAGATACTCATTCTAGGGGAAATTGGGGGTATAAGTGGGAATACATGGAAACTCTATTTATTATCTTTACAACTTCTTTGTAAATATAAAACTATTCTAATATGAAAAGTTCATTTTTAAGAGAGAAATTTAAAATATGAGGCACAACCTTTAAATGAAGCTTAACTATGGCACAGATTAACTTCTTGTAAACTAAGTAAATATGTATCAAAATCATAATGAGAAATTCCATGGGAAAAATAACTCTTAAAATTGCAAACTAGAATTTGAAGACAGGCGGGCATGGGCAATTTGGAAGGAAGAAATCATTCCAAACTGGAGGTGAGTTTGGGAGAATGTTTTAAATGGAGTTTAAAAAACATGCTAAAATACTCAGTGCATGTGAGAAAGATATGAAATATGATGATCTTGTCTATTTTCAGGAATTTACAAATATTTGAAGTGTGTAATTGGCAAATAAGATTTAGGCAAATCTAAGCTTCACTCTTTTCTGGGAAAAAATGATAATGCTTTTCAAAGAAGATGTTAATGGATCTGTTGAACTCTGTTGGCCCACTATAGTAACTTCCTTAAGAAGGCCAAACTTTCTGAGATTAGCTAATGCTATTTTACTTCTCCTATTCCAGAGATTTCACTGAATTCTAAATAAAAGACCTATTCAAAGGTACTGGCTTTCCCATATCTTTGAAAATAAGGCATTTTAATACAACCGAGAATTTTTTTTTTTTCCCTTGTAAGAGTCAGTATGTTTCATATTTTTTTCAGCAATAGATGAAATCACGGGATATTTTATTTTTCTACTTTGTTAAACAGGGTTGGTCTGAAGTATTTCTTCTGTATGGCAATGAGAAATCAGGGGTGTCTCTTAAACTTGAATTTGTCTCCTGGTAATAAGCAATTGGTCTTGTAACTAAGCAAATTTATTCTCATTAATTATGATTTTTACTATCAATTCCCTTGGAGTGGGGTAGGAGGGGTACAAGAAAAGATGTACTGAATCTACACATCAGCTTTCTAAAAGATTTCTCTTTTCATAACCATTCCAAAGTCCCAACTGTAGGACAGTTGTGACTCTAAAGGAATCAACAAGGTGACAGTAATCCCTTTCACAAATAAAGTAATAAAGGCTTGTGAATTTTTGAACAAGTCTTACAATGTAAGAAGAGATTACATTCCAGCAAGCAGTCACTTCCCACTCTTAGTTGGTTATAACATAGGCCTCGCTCATTCTGAAGGGAGAGATCTTGGCAACTACTGCAGCCAAATCCTTAAAATGGCCGCCAAACTTCCATCTCTTAGTGACTAATTCTTACACAGATTTTTGCTTAAATATAGCATCATGAATGCACAGCTGCAGAGGATGTACAAAACAGCCAAAATTGTACACATTGCAATCTGCGCAGGATTTTTTTTCTTTCTTTTTATGTCTGGGGCGTTGTTTCAAGCAACCATGTGGATGCTGTTTTTGGCAACTGGCCATTTCTCTACTACATTCATAAAACAATTGGAATGGCAGTACCTGGGTACTGTTCCCAGAGAGGCATATAATGTGAAACAGCTGCTCTTCTATTGAAATCATTACCGAGTGTCAGCCTGAGATACGAGTGGGCACTGGTTTAAGGATCATTGATGAAAAATGACTAAGTGAGTTTTTGAAGAAGCAACCTGAGGTCCCCCCTCTCTGTCTTGCATTTTTGCACAGGAGCTGCCTGTAAGAAACTCAAGAAGAACCTTAAATGTCACTGTGGAACACTGTCATATTGACTGTGGCACAAAATGTAACAGCCATGTCCTTGTTAAGCAGAATATTCTTCAGTGAGTTTGGGGGTATCATAGTTCCTAAAGAATAAAGTTTACAGGGCATGTAGGATTGGGAACACAGATATCAGGAATTTCTATAGATTCATGGACCCATGAAGTAAATGTTTCCTTTCATGAAAATAAAAATTATTAATCTTTTCACTTTACAACAAGTCTTATGTGTATGTATGACATTCCATTCTATCTGTGGTATATTTAGCAAATATTTTAGTAAATATTCATTACACATCCTCTATATATTAGGCAGTGAACTAGCAAAAACAGCTACAAAAAGAATGAAGCATGGATATGCCTGCTCATATGGAGTTTATTTTTAATGGGGAGACAGTCTCACATGGCAATGTGATTAAGTTATGAGAGAGGTCTGAAAATAGTTCATTCTTTCTTTTAAACTCCCAAAGCACCCACATTGCTTAGGAGAGAGAAGACTGAAACAGCTTTAGAGAAAATAGCATTTGGACTGTTTCTTAAAGAACCAATAGGTCACCAACTTGAGCAGATTGGACAGAGGGAGAATGTTGGGGGAGAGTGTTACAGAAGCCAATAATATTATCTTCAAAGGAGGGAGAGAAAACCACAGAGACTTTTATTTGAGAACAAGAGTGACAAAAGAGTAAGCATGAAGCTGAGAGAGCAGAGAGAAGCTGAGACTGGAGAGAAGGGTGGCCAATAAATCTTGTATATTTGCGCTAAGAACTTTGGACTCACTACTGTAGACCATCATTGCCCTCTGTTTTTCTTGCAATCATGTCCTGGAAATGCTCTGTGAAAAAAAAAAAAAAAAACAGTGTTCAGTGGACAAATGTGTTGGTTCCCCTCCTAGAGATTCACAATGACGTTAGAAAATAAAAGGCTTGTAGGAGACTTACAATAAAGAAACGGTTTAACTAGGTAATAGGGAGCCAATCAAAATATTTAAAGCCAGAAAGTGCACTAGTAAGTTTATTTTTTGGAGGAAATTCTACTAGCATTATGGAAAATGAATTAAAGAAGCCAGGGGAAGGGAGCAATGATACTTGAGTCCATGAGACTGTGATGAGACTCAGGGAAAGAGGTGACAATACGGATGGCATGAGTCAGAAATGCTTCTCAGGACAAATGCATCTGGCCAATGAGAAAAATGAGGAATGTAAATCCAATATCATATTTTCCACTGGACCACAATAAGTTTACAGGCACAGTATCCTGCCATATTGATGGTAATAAAATTAACTACGATAAATTGAATTTCTGCTGTATTTCACATTAAATAGACATGTTAAAAATCTTATCTCATTTTCTCTTCACAATAATCCAGAAGAGTAGGCATTATTGAGGGAAATGATCCTCATGCAGGTTATGTAAACTATCCCATGATCATATACTTAGCAACTAACCAAGTTGTAATATGGTACTGATTTTCTGACTCCAGAGATCCTATCATTGTGGCATTGGTCCAAAAACAGACCTCAGAGAAGAACTTCTGCCTGAAAGGAACACCTCAGTGCAGGTACAGATGGTAGAAAGGATATTCAATAAGTCTAGTCCTCTGCTTAGAAAAGACAACCCTCACATAGTGATGCTTTGAGGTCTAGAGAGTGTGCCAATAGCAATGGGGGAAAGGTGGATGTTTAGAAAATATAGTTTGTGGCTAATTGTTTGCAATGACGCTCTATCCTCAAAGAGGCCATTCAGCCAGTAATGTCAGTTCTTCACAATTTTTCCAAAAATCAGGATGAAGAATAATAGAGGCCCCTTAGACAAAAGTTAGGGCATAGTGCCCTTGCACAATTGTTCATGTATCTAATTTATTAGAAGATATTTTATATTCTCACCAGGACCTTAAATTAATTTGTTTCAGATCTGATTCTTAGGTAAATTCGCAACCTAACTCCTCAGACTGCAGCGACAGAATGCATACTCTGTGAGGAGCACAGAGGGCTGCTACCAGAGCCAGCACAGGGGGAGAAGCAAATGATGACCACAGAGTGAGGCAGAGGATGTCTGTGGAAGCCTAGGAAAAGGGTTACCATTTCTGGAAGGAAAAAAATATTCAAAGAACAAGGCCAGCACCTGCTAAGTGGCAAACTTGGGAAGAACATACACAAATAGCATGATGAGAATGCAGTGGCACGGGCACACTCTTACTCATCTAGTCACTCCACAAAATGTAGAGGTGCTGTCTAGGGGCCAGTCTCTGTGCTTAAGGTTGGGCAAATAGAAACACGCAGGACATAAAATGTGTACATGAAAATGTTGATCAGATATTTTCTATCCAGCCCCTGCAGTAAAGACTGAAAAAACATTCTTTCCTTCTCACCAAGGAATCTTCTCCAACAGCATACTTGAGGGGCCACCAAAGAGAGTTAGGACCCCAATACAGTGTATCTGAGCAAGGCCACAACTGGAAATCATGATGGGAATCATATTGGCCAATGGCTTAGGAGATGCTTGAGCCTCTAATCCTGCCAGTTGGATAATGTTTGCAGTATTCGGTAGTTGCTGGATGACTTTTGACAGCAGCATGGACATTTTTTTAATCCTTGATTTATTGACGGTAGTTAGCCTGGAACTACTGTGACTTCCTGTTAGACTTGAAGCAGTATGTCCTGGAATCCACCTCCTTGTGAGAGGAACTAGCAAAAAATTTGGAAGGTGGGAGTGAAAAGTGAAGAGAGACATTAATCTCCAGATATGGTTGTAGCTAAGTGAACGCAGACCGATGAGAGGTTCCCAGAAAGAATTTGAAAACCCCTTTTTCTTAATGATAAATTCCCAAATTAATAATACTGTAAAGTATATTAAAGGTAATAGTTTAAAATCATAGATAACTATAATAAGTTGCTTATTGTGAAACAACTACATCGACAGTAAACTGTATTCTTGAAATTGAAGTCAGAGCATCACCTCCGTGGAAGGATTTACACAGAGACAAGTAAATGCAGCTAATTTATAGCAGCTTGTCACACAATGTCTCTTTCTCAGGAGAAATTCTATCCATGGTCCAACATGGGACTGAGTAAGAAGATGAGCTCCTCAATCAGTGGATGCCATTACACTTTACTTTCTTTGCTAACATGCCAAAAATCTAACAGATATTAAGACATTTCCAAGAAGGAGAGGGGGATAGAAGTTTCTATGCTCACAGTACAACAAAAGAACTGTTTGTAGTTTAAGCAAACTCACACTGCCTCTGCTAGTCATTCTAAAGAGCAGCCAGGATATAAGCCAGGTATTTTTGTAATTGCAGAGGCAGAGAAATAAAAGATGAAAATAATCAGAGGGAAGGACCAAAGTCAAACTTCACTTCATTCCCAATATTGCAGAGAGAGGGTCAGGCCTGAATATGATCACAGCAACATGGCCTCAATGGGAAAGATTAACTTCCGCTTTTCCACTGCCATCTACGCAGACACAATTAACTGACTTAAACAAAATTGTCCCCCAAACTAACACAATAATTCTACTCTTGATGAGAAATATTGAAGGATTTTATAATCATAAAAATTAAAGAAACCTGGCATTTTGTTATGGGTGTCTTGAAGATCAGAGGACGAGTCTTATCACCCAATGTGAATGTTTTCCTTGGGGCCAAAGCATTATGTCCTTTGAACTGAATAAATTAATGCTGATCTTCAGGGTAATCCTATTTTAAAATGTCAAACTAGGATCAAGAGGCTAGCTGTCTTATTTTGGAGATTCATTTATAGTAACATTTTATAGCATAATGGTGAGACAGTTAACAAGTCACTAATTGCAAATGCTACATATTTAAAAGACATGGCAAAACATTAAACTTAACAGCAAATAAATATAAGAAAAACTTTTATGCCTGGACTGCTTCCTCTGCACTAAAAATCCCTCCTGTGGGACTTTGCCAGAGTAAATGTATTTTATACACATGCAAAAAAGGGTACTGTGTACTGTGACTATGTAGCTGGATCAAAACTTTCAGTAATTCCAAAATGTAACTTCATTCTCTCGGCCTATTTATTTTTTACTCCATCTCTGAATCCATGTGCATTAAGAAAAGTTTCAAATCATGCTCCAAATCCCTAAATGCCTCTGTCTGAATAGACGTCAGTGTAAGTGAGCCATAGCCCCTGATGTGAACATTGCCAAGCCGGGACTTTTACCAGGAGTCCTGGATTCCCCTTAGTCACAACAGCTAAAGGAAGTTTTATCCAGGCCCTTTTCTTCCCAGCCACTAAAACGTAATGCAGGTTCTAATACCCTGAGACATTCTTCCCCTCCCACATGACATAAGTCTGTGGCTCTTTCCTTCAAGGATGAATCCTGAAGGATTTTAGGAGCTAATTGTCACCAGCACTTAGAAGTCTAATCACAATGATAAAGAGGTATTGTTTGGCCTTTATGGTTTGCTAAAGTGCTTATACTGAAAGCATGAAATATTGTTTCAGAAATGTCACAGAACGAACACTTGTTCCTCATACTTGATTCAAATGAGGGCTTTTGAGATCTAATGCTTATTTTGCAGGATTAATGCAGGCCGTGATCAATACAGTCAAACTTCAGCACTTTACTGAATTTAAGACTGAAAGTCCAGAGAGGAAAAGAATAATTATACATTGAAAAATGCAGAAATGGTAATAATGCTTTTTGACAGCTTGTGGTGCTGATCACCAACCAAAATGGCTTGATTAAAAAACATACAGTTTTACTTGAAGTTGCAGATTGTTCTCTTTTCCTATAAACATGGGGGATATTGGCATATGACATTTCCAACTTCTAGCATCCACTAATGTGGGTAGACAATGTGTTTATAGTTACCTGTGACGTGTAATTCCATGTATAAACCCTACGTTTCTACTGGTGTGTTTTGCTATCTTGGTGATTGCCATCAATCTTTCAGATTGCAGCAAAGACTGAGGCTAAAACACAGACCTGGATGATGCTGAGGACCAAAAACAGCCAAGTTGCAAATATACCAGACTTCAAACAAATCTTTAATCACATCTGTTTACCAATTTGGAAATCCCATTTCACCAACAGGTCACAGACAGACTGGCTGTTTTAGGCCAGGGAGATCTCCAACCACATGTCATGCTTAAGAAACTTATAAATACATCTGGGGGTTACAGAAGGTCCTCAAGAAAGTAGGGATAGCAGTTCAGGGAAAGGCTGATCTTTGGAGTCTGGCACCCTGGTTTTGAATCTAACTGCCATGATCCAATTTTGTGATCTTGGGATTAATCTGGATTAATAAATGGTAGCTGAATGAAATGTTAGGATTTTCTATAAAAATAGCTTTTAAGTTTCAAGGAGAAAGCTTTTCTCTCTCCATATCCCCTTCCATTCAGCTCCACCCCCCAACCACACACAGAAAAAAATTATCATATTAGAGGCAAGACTAATAGATCTCATAGGAATGAGTAGATTTATGCTTGCTCTTGGGTTCTATGTCAGCATTTCTTATTTAAGACCCTGGATGGTCGTCCCCACCAAAAAGGGGTATTTCTCAATGATAAATAAATAAGCCTAGTCCTCCACTGAGAGCAGCAAATTCCCTGCCTGAGAGATTTCCCTGGCTTCCAGGGAAAGATGCATGCTGCTCTTTTCTTTCAAAAGGCCCCCATGAGACAATATTTATCATCTTTAAAGCAAAGAGGCTGTGAGTGGCTGTGCCCATTCTACCATTGAGCCTTGGAGAACTGAGCCTTGGAGAACACTCTAAAACCATTTGCAGTCAGAGGGCACACCACAGGCTTTTAACTATTTTTTGAGGACACATGCCAACACCCAATCTAACTGATATCAAGACGTCTAAACAATTCCACACTGATATGCCCACCCCTCTGTTATTTAATAACCATGTGAGTTTCTCTTTACCTAGGAAAAGAGGGGTCCCATAAGGCTCTCCCAAACTATGCTTGTGTTGCATCTCAGGCCAACAGAATGATGTTCCATTACTTTCTTAATTGAAAACTCACCGAATGCAATTGCATCTGTTTTCCTGCAGTGTTCCATAGCACTTTTCAACCAGGTCGCCAGATAACAGACTAACTTCAGAAAAATGCCTTTTTCTCTTCAGTCACTTCTAAATTAACATGTTTGGGTTTATTTTCATTTTTATGTATGTTCAGTATTTAAAATGTTCATTGGCTATAAACTTTAAAGCGCTTTGTAAATCACTCATTAGGTCAATAACTGCATAAAATCTGAAATGCTCTAACGTTTTGTGGTTCTATTTATCCCAAATATAAGTACAGGATTACAGTTATTTTTTTTCAATTTTTTTTAAATTTTTGTTTTTATTTCAGCACATTATGGGAGTACAAATGTTTAGGTTACGTATATTGCCCTTGCCTCACCCAAGTCAGAGCTTCAAGCGTGTCTATCCTCCAGATGGTGGGCACCTCACCCATTAGGTGTGAATATAACCATTTCCCCCTTGCTCCCATCTGCCTGGCACCCAATGAATGTTATTACTATATATGCACTTAAATGTTGATCAATTAATACCAATTTGATGGTGAGTACATGTGGTGCTTGTTTTTCCATTCTCGGGATACTTCAGTTAGTAGAATGTGTTCCAGTCTATCCAGGATAATACAAGGGGTGCTATATCACCATTGTTTTTTGTGGCTGAGTAGAACTCCATGGCATGCATATACTACATTTTATTAATCCACTCATGTATTGATGGGCACTTGTGTTGTTTCCATATCTTTGCAATTGTGAATTGTGCTGCTATAAACACTCTAATGCAGATGTCTTTTTTATAGAATGTCTTTTGTTCCTTTGGGTAGATGCCCAGTAATGGGATTGCTGGATCAAATGGTAGTTCTACTTGTATCTCTTTGAGGTATCTCCATATTACTTTCCACAGAGGCTGCACTAGTTTGCAGTCCCACCAGCACTGTATGAGTGTTCCTATCTCTCCGCATCCACTCCAACATTTATTGTTTGGGGACTTTTTGATAAAGGCCATTCTCACTGGGGATGAGGATTACATTTATTGAGAGAAGTTTTACATGGTCAGAGTTAGTGTGGGTCTGCTAGTCTGATCTAGTGAGACTCTTCAAATTGGAAGGAGCCACTTAGATTTTGACATGATCAACACAGTTTCTAGATAAGGCATCCTGAAAGGAGTGTTAGTATTCTAAATGGCCCTGATTTCTAAGTTCAGTAATCCCCATCTATACCAATTAGCTGGGAATGATTGCATTTATATTGGAATTAATATCCTGAATGGGTTTTCTCAATCACAGTATACAAAGGCCAATTTCAGTTGGTTGTTAAATGTTCCTGCTAATGTAAGGATAGAAGTTAAAAATGGTATCAACTATTTGTTTTTAAAGTAAAGACTTTTAGTTAATAATGCTTTGTGAAAAAATATTTTAATATAAAAAAATCTGTCAATGTGTTATATAACCATGTAAATATATAGGTTTGGGACCTTGGAGGTTGAATTTACGCTATTAAATAAAAATTAAAAGAGGCCATTGGTTTGGACAGAACTCCTGTATTAGCCCCAACAGACTGAACCAAAATAGAGTTTTACTCATGCTGAAATTCCCCACCACGAAGCTGAAACTAACTTGTTTATCTGACCTTCCAAAAAATCAAGAGAGACAAAGAGAATAGCCAAATTCCCAAGCAAACCAGTTTTAGCCTGCATGATAAGAAAGTCTTCTCTGCTTTAACCTTTGCAAGGAAAGTAACTTCAAAATGACCAATCCACTTTTTGTTTTCTGTTTCTGTTTTTTTCAGCCCTTTTCTAACTGTAAAGCCAAACTTCTCTTCTCAGCTCATCAAATCACTCATTCTATTGTACGGAATGAGGTGTTGCTTGACTTGAGATTTGCAAATAAAACCAATTAAGATCTTTAAACTAAATTTGTCTTTCGACAGCGGCATCATTTTGTTTTAAGTAAAACCCACTTTTGCTATATTATCTTGAAGATTAAACAATGACTCCTTTATATTCTACCAGAGGTGAATGTTCTAAAATTATTATCTTTCCCAATTAGACTTGGATGCCATAGATATCTTAGTGCCATCTTAAAGGAACCATAAAACACATATTTTCTAAATGATTTCTTCTCGGTAAATTTACAAAATATTTGCAACCTAGACTTTCTTCTAGTTTCAACAACTGCAGTAAAACTTATGGAGAAGTAGGAAAGAGCTACACGTTGGAATTTCCAGAAAGGAAAACATACATCATTTTCTTCCAACTCGGTCTGAGGGTAAATGCAGTAACCAGCCATTGGCTTAAGAAAGTCGTAACTTTATCTGGGTGGAAAGGGGGAGGGGTTTGTAATTGCTTGGCCTAGAGTCATGAGTGACATACACATCTGCCCCCAAAGAGGTCAATGCACCTCATTAAAATTAAGCAGGCATTTCTAGTGCTAATAAATAAATCAATCCACGAATAAATACCAGAAGAGGGGTGTAAAGCCTGGAAATTCACTGTTGTTTTGGAGCATGTTTGTCAGATGAACTGTTGCTATAGCCAGGCTGCCGAGGGAGCAGCTGTGAGAAGGGAGGAAAGCTTCTTAAGCGTTTTGCCCATAGTTTTCCTCAATAGAAAGCAATGAAGGAAATTAAATGGGAAAGGAATTGGCTGAATACTGGGATGCATACAAACTCGATCTATCTAGGTTAACTTGATTGTGCTAATAATAAAGGAAATTAAATAAGATAAAGCAAGATTTCTTTAAAAAATCTTTAGCACAAAGTTCATTACTATTCTTTATTCAATCAAGTATATACGCAAAGTGGTATACTGAAAGTCAGGAGGCAGGGTTTTTGCATAAAGTTTATTTGGAAAAAATTTACCCACAAATCTCAAACATAAAATGGTAATCAAACTGATCTGCTAAACATTTCAGGATTTCTCTATCACAGATTTCCTAAATATATACCCAGCATTTGGAAGGATACAGTATGTAAAAAAGAAGTTACCTTTCTCTGAATTTTTTACTAGAACCAATTTAAGGGAAAGTAGCTTAAGATATCTTGGTTTGGCTGTTGCAATTTAAAATGTAAGCATAGCTCACTGTGTTATCATACAGAATACTGTTGAATATATGAAGACTATATGGTGGAGAGAAAATAAAACAAAGGAAATATTTAAAATGGCCTATAGAAAGTATAAAAAACAATTAAGTTCTTGCCAAAGAAGAATTCAGCAAATTAAAGAATTTCTGTAGCTTACATGTATCTTAGGCTAAATTTTAATAGTCAATTTGTTGAGTAAACAGTCTCTTCACCCTATAACATGTTGAATGACCTGAATAAAATTTTTCATACATAATCTACTACTTCCCAATACGCATTTTGAACCCCGTGGCTTTAGCTCTGCATATAAGAACAAAGAATGTTGAAAACATTCAAAACAAAAAAAAATGCAAAACAAAAGTATGAAGATTGATTTGTTAAGCATTAAAATGAAGTTATGAGAAGTGTTGGAGTATTATCTTCAAAATGATCATACATCTGGGATTTTCTGTAATAGTACTAATTTAAATGCCTATTTTCTATTCTATATAGGAATATCAGAAATCTTCAAAGCAGACATTGGATAAAAAAGAGATATGGTGACTGTGATTATATTTTTAGATAGATAGAGATAAATAAAGATATAAATAATATTTATTCTGATACAGGGCATTGTATTCACTAGGTTTCACACCTGTTCTGTGATTGGAATTGCCATTAGTGAAGAGCTCTTGGGGAGCTTTATTTGCCATCTAGGGATGCAGTAGTTCAGCCATGGGACCAATTCTGGATCCTAGGAATATTAACAAAGAGGGGCACTGAAGAGCCATGAAGTTAACAATAAAAATATTCAAAATAATTTTAGAGGCTATCACAGCAGATGTCTCACTTAGCATTCCTGTACCAGCTTATTAAGAAAGACCCCTTCTGATTTGGGGTTTCGCTAAAATATAATATTATATTAACTACTTTAAAACAAAAACAAACATTTGACATATTTTTGTGTAACAAAGATCACTGCTGATTGGACAAGCATCATGTTGTAAGACAGGTTTGAGTTCCTTAAGTTGAGCTTGTGAATGTGTATATATCCAGACAGCTCTTTCCACAGACACAACTGGAGCAAGACGGTGCTGCTCTTCTCAACTGGCCCCTTAGTCTAGACATAACCAACATAAATGCAAGAATATTAGGAGGACTAGAGGTCATAAAACTCTTAATGACTGAATAAAATTTAATAAAAAGAAAGAACCCCAAACCAAAGGGAATCCGAATGTATATACGTGTAGATATATAAATAGGTAGATAGATGATTGATCAATTGATCAATAGATGATAGATAGAAAAAAAGATATAGTTTGTTGGTTTGGTTCATTTTCACAAAACTCAGGTCAGTGATGTCCTCCCAAAATTCCATTTCACAGTTACCAACATACCTAACAGAGTTCTGAAACATTTACATTTTTTTTTCATTAAGCATACAAGTTCTTATTCCATAAAATCTCCTGCAGTTAATGCCCTTTACAAGTTTATTGAATGATATCCTCTTTAAAAAATACCTAAGAATTGTGAAATACACATATGTTCCTATGTGTGGGTGTTTGCGTGTATCCATAATTAAAAGAATGATGAATACCAAATTCACAACACATGGTTACTCCTGGGGAAAGGCACAGGGATGAAGTTATGTAATTGTCATTTGGAATGTGTCTTTACAGCTAAGCGATTGAACTAATTCCATCCTAGTTGCTAAGCAGCTGCTGTCCCAATTCATCTGTGTGTCTCCTCTACCCAGTCTCCCTACTATCTCTCCCCTCTGCAACTACCCCCCTCCATAGCAGGGGGTCTCCAGAACCTGGCTCAGGGACTTAGACCAATATCAGCTCCCTTTTTGCGTCCATCTCTCATGTGGTTATATAATTTGCATATCACTAGATCTTTTAGATATCGTTTGATAAAGTATTAATTCTTAAGTTGAGTTACACATTTATGGGTGTTAGTGATATCATGAATTAAACATACAGCAAATACAAGAAGGAGAAGAGGGCAAAAAGACAGGTGGACATTTCAACTGAACATTCTTCTGTGTTCGTGACAGTTTTTCCTAAGTTTTGTGACTTATTGCATAATAGGCTTTGGTTCCTTTTTTCTTCTACTTCTAACTGGGGCCCAGCCAGGAAATTTATCCTGCACGCTTCCTTGGGAGACATAATCCTCACTGACATCATCAATACTGGGCACACTGCCAAGCGAGTGAGATTCAATATTAATTATTATTACTTATTGAACATCAGCTGTGTACTCTGAATTACCCAAAACACAGAAGACAAGGTCTTTGGCCTGAGGGTGTGCAGAGAGCTTAAATTAGCAAGAGAGGATAATTCAGCTGATGCGTGGACAGCAGGGTCTGAGTTCAGTAGTGCGCCACCTAGCTGTTACCACTTACAATGGGAAAACATAACCAGGTCATTACTAATCCCGCTAGAGATCTCACTCAAAGAGTTAAGTTTTTTGTTGTTTCTGTTTTGACTTTTATTATTTGTTTGTCTAGTTTTAATGCATCCTTACATACAGGCAGCTTCTTAGGTGATACAATTTGAAGGGTACTAAATGATCTGTCCTAGTGTATCCCCAGTAAAAATGTTTGCCAACATTTGGTTCTGGCTATATTTCTGGAAATACACTAAGCAGTTTATATGTGTTTTATCATTTAGTGTTCAATGATTAAAGAAAAAAACTTTGGTGGAAGAGTAAGAGTTTGTAAGAGTAAGAATATGCAAGCAATTTGAAAAGGTAGAGGGAAGAAAAAGCATAATCCTTTTTGGGAAGAACATTCTCATTTTGTCAATGGGCATATTTAAATATGAAAAGTGAATTTTGTCACCTATCCAAGACCCTAAGAATTGTCTCTAAGGAAAGTATTGTAGCTAAATTCTTCTGCCTGTGGAAGTAACAGGAATCTGGAAGTTTTTATTTGGAAACTAGAGGGCTTAATGACTCAGGTACTTTAAATGTGGAAATAAAGAGAAATAAGAGGGAAAGAAAAGGAGATGAGTCCCCAAAAAGCATTGGAGGCTGGGCCCAGACATTCATCATGACTGTCCCCAGGGCAGAAAACAGCCAAGTGGTTCAGGGCAAATGATATCTAACATCATATTTTAAGCTATCTATTCTATGTGTTATGTTGAGTTATAGTCCTCTCTGCCAACCCAAACCTTGAGTAAAAATCTATTATTCATTCCTGATGCTAATGATACTTTTACAGAATGCAGAGTAGAAATGTGGTAGGTAGAATTCATAAAATGATCCTTCAAAGATGTCCCAGCTTAACCTCTAGAACCTGCTTATATGCCAAGATATCACACCCGTGATTATGTTATATTATATGACATAGTTGACCTTAAGGTGGGACATTATCAGGTAAGCCTCATATAATCACATGAGCCCTTAAAAGAAGAAAGCTTTCTCTGGCTGACGGCAGAACAAAAAGTCAGAGAGACTTGAAGTGTGAGGACTTGATGCACCATTGCTTTACTGGAGATGTAGGGGATCGTGTGAGAAGAAACGTGGGTGACCTTAAGGAGTTGGGAGTGGGCCCTGGTTGACAACCAGCAAGGCCCTTAGTCCTACAATCACAAGGAACTGGATTCTGCCAACAGCCTGAATGAACTTGAGAGAGGATTATTTCTCTGAGACTGTTGATGATAACTGAGCCCAACTGACACTTCAGTTTCAGCTCTAACCATAGGACCTACTCAAGTTCACCAGGACCTAAAGAACTGTGAGCTAGTAAGTGGGTGCTGTTTTAAGCCAGGAAGGTTGTAATAATTTGTTGTACAGCAACACAAAACTGATACCAATCTTAAGACCCATGGGCTAAAAAGGAGTGCATGTAGAAATCATAAGAAACCCAACAGAGTGTAAAGGAGGAATAGAATAGGGATGACGGATGGAGAGAGAAATGTGAGCTCCCTGGGAAGTCTCAGTCTCCTTAGGAGGACTCAGGTTTTGCCACAGTAGGGTGGATGCTCATCCATTTTATTTAAATATCAAGCAAGTGTTAATCCTGAAGTGTTCAGATTTGTAGAAATATCCTGTGAAAGAGATACAATATCGCTGCCCCCATTTTATGAAGCATTAGTGAGTAGGAAATTTTAGTGACCTGGGGCAGGAGGGAAGTTAGAAAATCCCTAGCTGTGGTGAATACATATTTTTTTCAGGTGGAAACTGTGGAAGTTCTAAAGAGTAGAAACTATAAACTGTAGCTAACCATTGAATATTTCAGAGGCAGCAATTAGAAATCAGAGATCCTTTGTTTCTTTCAAGACATTATCGAGTAAATCTACTGATAAAAGTATGCTCTGAACTATAATGGTATTACATTTGCAATTGCACACCATTTAATTAAGGCCAGAATATCAAAGGTCAGAATATCGAAGTACGTATATGCTTCCTGAAGACCTCCAGTTAATCATGGAAAACTCATCACGCATATTCACTACTAATCTCACCAGAAAGTCTACTAAAATATCAGTTAAAGAATTTTTGAAAAGGTAAAACCAAAAAGAACAAAGAAAACAGGAGAGGGGAGTACAATGATACAATTTTTGAAACCAGAAAACACTTGAATGAATGGTTACTGACTTGTAAGTCAGGACGGATGTTGGCACAGTCATGATAGTGCACCCTAGAAATGCTCGGGAATTGAAGGCACCAGGTATATCTGACAGTAGGGGAGCAGGGAATGCTGAAAGCAGATACAGTGTTTGCATATTTCTCAGATCACATCCATACTCCTTATTCCTCTTTCCCTTTCACCGCCAAAGACTGTGAGATACTTTAAGCTCAACGTGTTTTAAACTCGAGAACGCAAGTTATGCCTGAGGATCAGCCATCATCTTGACAATAGGAGGTTTTAGTAAAAGACAACACATTAAATGGTCAGGTCTCTGGCCTCCATATTTTACTAGATGCTGTGAAAATTGGCAGTCAGGTCTATAGCCCATGGCAGGAGATTAGAGTAGGGGTTGGAAACAATGGCCTGCTGCTTGTTTTTATAAAGTTTTATTGGCATACAGCCACATCCTTTATTTATGTATTGTCTATAACTACTTTTGTGTGAGAGTTGAATAGCAACAACAAAGACCATATAACCAATAAAGCATAAAATATTTGCCACTGGCTTTTACAGGAAAAGGTTGTCAAGCCTTAGACCATAGTTTCCATTCAAGGAAACTGGACTGAGACAGGAGACAAGATCTATAGATACTGAAAATAAGAGTTTCCAAATGAAATGGCTCAGCAAGTCAAGCCCTCAATAAAACCACCACGTGACAAAACCCATCTATGCAAACAGAACTTGCAAACATCTTTGTAGTGCTTAGCTTCCCCTAATGTATAAAAGAACTGCCAAGGGTTACCAAACATTTAAACAAAGCTTCTAAAATGAAATACAAAGATTAGAAAGAAAAAGAAAGAAATCAGAGTAAAGAGAGTCACTGAAGACAGAAGAAGAAAAAAAGAACAGGAATATGTATACACACATATATATGGAATGCTCTTGAAAAATTAAATGACATCCATTAAGCAAGAAAAGAGTTTTACAGAAGGAGTATTCAGAAAAGAAAAGTTTTCTTGAAAACTGGAAACACAATAACTGATACCAAGATCAGATAAAATTTTGAAAGCTCAAAGAAATCTGGAAAGTGAACAACAAAGGGAGGGAAGCATCAAATAGCTAATCTCAGAAATTTCCTAAAATGGAAACACTAATGTTTCCAGATTGAGTAGAGAAACTGAGTGCTCACCTGTACAAGGTAAGAAAAGGTCCATATTCTGTCTAGGGCTTTGATATAATACCTAATTAATTGGCAAATCACAGCTTTTGAAATTGGCAGAATTTGTACAATGCAGATTTTGGAAAAATACCTAAAATATAGTCAATATAATCAGTTTTTGCTGTAGTAATTTCCTTGTGTATGTTTTGTTTGTTGCAAGTTCAGGTTCTTTTGAAAAATTATTTCAAAATACCTGGGCTTGAAGCTTCACAACTAGTCTAATGGCTCAACAATCCACACAACAGGACATTCAATGACAATACTGTCCCCTCTGAGACAGTATAGCTATTTATTCCCAAGTAGTCATAGAAAGCCTGAAGTTTCCAAAAGTGATTCAGGAGATTCTATTTGACAAAAAAAAAAAAAAAAGAGTCTTTTAGGGGAATATATACCAAAAATGCCATGAAAAGCATGAATATGATAAATTATTTAACACTTTTTCTTCCTCTTCTTTTAATACCTCACAGAGAAGCAACTGAAATTATAATGTTTAGTTAACATTTTAGAGGTCAGATTATAATAGGCTTACCTACAGTAGTGGAGAAGTTTCAAAAACCAAAATAGGAATGTGGGTTGTTTGCTTGAGAGCTCAGTGCCCGGCTCTTAGAAGGTAATCAATCAGAACATTTAAATTTAATTTTAAAAGGTTGAATTATATTCATGTATTTAAATTCAATAAGAAATAAAACAAAACACATAATGTGTTCACATTATTTTCGCCTCAAACATAACTTAAAGCTGATTTGAAAATGTCTCCAAATTTAGACTTGGGACTTTGCAGACCCAACTTTAACATGTTTAAAATGAATCCATAAATATCCACTCATCAATTTATAGTTCTGACTTTTGTATTCATATTCAGAAGTCTATATCTTCATGGGCAAAAATCCTATTAAATCTTAGAGTAAATCTTGGAATATTCTTCTAAACCTTTCCTTGTATCTTTTCACTTTTCAGGTCCTGTTTAATTAAAGTATCTCCTGTATACATCTCTTCTTCTCTGTCACCACAGCTGTTACACCAGGTCAAGCTCTAGTCACTTTATGGCTAGGCTCTATATTAGCCTAGTAGGAATTAGTAGGAATTAGTATGAATCTGAGAGCTCTTTGTGTCTCAAGCCTCTAGTCTCATATGTCTTGCAGGCTAATTGTAATAAGTTACTCCTTTGCTCAAAACCTATGAGTGGTTTCTAGGGTTTCCTGAAAAAGTTCTAGACTTATTATCATGATAGCCAATAACCTTGTGACCTGCAGTCAATGCCTAATTCTGACCTTATTGTATACATAGACACACACACACATACACACACATGTGCGCACACACAGTCGATTGGGATCTCTCAGTGTTACTCACCTTGCCTCGCTCTTCCTCATATCAGTTTCATCACTTTCAATTCTAGAAAGCTCTCTTTTCTACATTTTCTTACACTTATAGCCATCTTTTGCAGACCCAGATATAACCCAGAAATACTATAGAGATTGCAAATATGTAGTCTGCAGGGCAAATATGGGCTTTAGACACATTCCTTTAGGCTGTGTGTATATATAATTTACATACATATATGAGTTTACATATAGAATATAATCAGTTCATATAACTTTTTAAATTACATATAAAATTACATATATATAATTTTGAAAAATTTGAAAGTATGAAAATTACACATAAAATTCTAGATCTTTGTCTTCTTCTGAGAACTCAGAAGTCTTTGCCACCTAAAGACCCTATTCCTAGATGGTAATAATCAGCTAGAGCTAAAGTAAGGTTGCCCCCTTTACAAAGTACATGTACTTTCCAGTTTTCCTCAGTTCCCACCACTCTATAGATTTTTAAAATATTCCCTTTCCATCCTTTATATTGAAAACAAATCAAAGAAAAAAATATAATCTACAACCAAAAGCAAGATTAGATACTCTACCAATACTTTTTAAACTTTTTGAGAGTTGGATAAAGTCTCATTTGATGTTCTTCCTCTCAAGAAACTTAGTTCAAAAAAACACAATTACTTAGCAAAAAAAAAATTTTTGAGAGGGTAAATGAGCAAATAATGAAGCTTCCCTAAAACAATTTTCAATAAATTGAATTTTTCATTTCCATTAAAATGAATATAGCTCCAATGAGATCACTGACGTACATAAGAATCATTTGGAATCATCACTTATGCATGTAACAACTATTTTTATATGTATATGTATATATATATTATCTTCCACAGCTAAATAAATGTGCTATTTTTCAAACTCTGTATTTGGTAGTCTCATTTGCACATGTGTTTTTCTCATATTTTCTGTAATTATCTTAATGGAATGCTTATTTGGACCCTCATAGATCTAGCCTTTTGGAAATAAGCTGTTATTTGATATGACCTTATATCATTCCTTCAGCCTCTGAACACGCTTTTGTATCCAAACTGAAAAAAAAATAGTCTTCATTAGTGGTAGAGGGATTTGATCAAGGACAGAGAGTAATTAAATCTCAGAGAGTCAATTTATTAAACCCCAATTACTTAGAAGATTGTAAATTTGGAAGCGTTGCTCTTCTTTCTAAGGTGCATAAGCCACAGAGTTTAGTCTCATAGACTCTTGGTCTCAGATTTGTTTGAATGGTTTGAGTATTTGGTTCCAGGGAACTAGAGGGTGGGCTAATATTTTTAAAAATTGACTAAAACTTAGCTGTTCAAATAGAATAAAAATTAACTAATGGATTACTTGAGAATTGACAGCACAACCTGTGGTAGATTAGAAGCCCTAACATTCTTCTTTATCATTTGATCCAGGAGGAGAGAAACATAAACAATCCCTCTATCTCTTAAAGCTGGACCTTCATTTAACCTTCTGAGTACTCTTGCTTTCATTTTGTTCGGCTTGGCTCTGGAAAATATGAACGATAAGCTCATCAAGAGAATTAAAGTGCAGTTGTTGCATATTAGTTTAATGGAATTGTCGGGTCTCATTAATAATAGGAGTGTATCATTTGCAATCAATCAACTATTCATTGATAGAAATAGCAAGATTGTCTCCATTTTTTAAAAATACCATTTAGTTAGATTAAGATTTAAGATTCTTCTTACATGTTTTATAATTGTTTTTTTGAAACCCCTTTAAAATTACTGTCACTTTTGCTTTTTTTAGCAAAGTTCATTTCGGTCATGTCTATGTGACTGCAACAAAATCAAATTGAACTAAAAGATTTAATTTGGCTGATTTATACACCATTAAGTGGTTTTTTTTTTCCTTAAACTTTGGCAAATCAGATATTATTGTCATGGTTTGAACGTGAAAATATTCTATATTACTCATATGTATGTATTAAAAATTAAAAATAAACCACTTCAATGACAGCATCACTAAGGGCAGTCAAATCTGTTGAATTTAGGGTAAGTGGCCCCTTTCTAACTCCCTTTGGCTTTTGAAAATTTCTGATGAACCAGTCAGACTACGAGGCTAATCTACTTTCCTGTTCTAGTGTCTTTCTAAGAATGTTGAGCCAAGAAATATGTTCCTTTCATTAGGTTGGTACAAAAGTAATTGCAGTTTTAGCATTGTTGAAATTTGCCCTTTGATATTAGAATACATTCTTAAATAAATGTGGCTATATTATAGATCATTTTAATGCACATTTCTTGCTTTTTTTTTTTTTTTGCTAATGACTTATTACTTGCTGTTTACTTTATACTTATCTTAGACCAAAGAAATGATGCTAGACAAAAAGCAAATTTGAGCAATTTTCTTATTTGAGTTCAAAATGTGTTATAAAGCAGCAGAGACAACTCACAACATCGACAACACATTTGGCCCAGGAACTGCTAACGAACGTACAGTGCAGTGGTGGTTCAAGAAGTTTTGCAGGGGAGACAACAGCCTTGAAGACAAGGAGCACAGTGGCTGGCCATCGGAAGCTGACAACAACCAATTGAGAGCAATCATCAAAGCTGATCGTCTTACAACTACATGAGAAGTTGCTGAAGAACTCAATGTTGACCATTCTATACCATTCTACAGTCGTTTGGCATTTGAAGCAAATTCGAAAGGTGAAAAATCTCAATAAGTGGGTGCCTCATAAGCTGACCGAAAATCAAAAAAATCGTCGTTTTTGAAGTGTCATCTTCTCTACTTGTATGTAACAACGACAAACTATTTCTCAATCAGATTGTGACGTGCCATTAAAAGTGGATTTTATATGACAACTGGCAATGACGAGCTCAGTGGTTGGACTGAGAAGAAAGTCCAAAGCACTTCTCAAAGCCAAACTTGCACCAAAAAAAGGTCATGGTCACTGTTTGGTGGTCTGCTGCCAGTCTGATCCACTACAGCTTTCTGAATCCCAGGGAAACCATTCCATCTGAGAAGTGTGCTCAGCAAATCAATGAGATGCACTGAAAACCATAACACCTGCAGCTGGCATTGGTCAACAGAAGGGGGCCAATTCTTCACAACGTCCTACCACATGCTGCACAACCAAGCCTTCAAAAATTGAACGAATTGGACTACGAAGTTTTGCCTCATGTACCATGTTCAGCTGACCTCTCGCCAACTGACTACCACTTCTTAGGCATCTCCACAATTTTTTGTAGGGAAAATATTTCCACAACCAGCAGGATGCAGAAAATGCTTTCCAAGAGTTCCTCGAATCCTGAAGCACGGATTTTTACACTGTGGGAATAAACAAACTTAGTTCTCATTGGCAAAAATGTGTGATTCTAATGGTTCCTATTTTGATTAATAAAGATGTGTTCGAGCCTTGTTATGATTTAAAATTCATGGTCCAAAACCGCAATTAGTTTTGCACCGACATAATACCTCAATTTTCTCCCTGCAGAGTAGGAACAACATACAAGATTCAGGAATTAAATAAAGATCAATTTCATCCAAAATGTTGAGAAGAGTAAAATATAATTTTGTAATTTTGATATCTGCATGCCTGTTTGTTTTAAATATGATTTTTAAAATAAAGGCTATTGGTATTATTCACTAGTTTTGTATGTAAATAAAAAAGTGTATGGACTCAGTGTCATTATGTAAACTGTTATTTTTAAAAAATTCCTTAACAGTTTCATCTATTTGTAGTTAGTGGGCATGATTAGTAACCACCTAAATAATGTTCTTTTTCTTTTTTGGGTAAATTCTTCTTGAAAATTTTAGGTAATTTTTTCTTTCAGGCAAATTTTTACTAAGTTTTTTTAATAATATACCAAGAAAAAAGCACACAAATCATAATTATACAGATTTTCTGTGCAATTTTCCACAGGGTGACCATATCCATATAACCAGTACTCAGATCAAGAGGTAGAACATTAGCAGCAACCCAGAAATCCTCTCATATCCCCTCCCAAGCACAGTCCTTTTAAGGGTAACTGTCATCTTGAATCTAACACATATAGTGTTTTTTGTTTGCTTGTTTGTTTTTGTTTTTGTTGTTTTGTTTTTGTACTGTTTTGGCTGGCTTTTTAATCTCTCCATCACATTTTTAAATTCAACCATGTTGTTGCCTCAAGCTATAATTTGTTGATTCTAATGATATATAGTATTTCATTGTATGAATATAGCAAAAAGAATTTGGTGTGTTTGTTCTTAGAAGCTTTTATAGATAGTGATGTCATAACATGATTAAATGTGTCTTTGTATTGGACATACACCTAGGACTAGGATCACTAGGCCAAATGGTAGGCATATATTCAGCTTGGTAGATGTTGCCAAATAGTTTTTTAAGGTGATTTTTCCAATTTATTCTCCTGTCAATAGTGCATGAGAATTCTATCTCTTCTACAACCTTGCCAATTTCATGTTGTCTGTCTTTTCATTTCAGCCATTCTGGTGGGAATATAGAGGTATCATATTGTGATTTAATTTGCATTTCCAGAATGAATCACTGACTCAGGAGCCTTTGCGTATGTTTATTTGGAGTGCTGTTTGGTATTCTAGAAGTTTGGACAAATTCAAATCTCTTCCAGATGTGTTCTTAGCATTATTGCTCGAACTGTCTGTTTGTGACACTGATGCTCTTTTAGTGGGTCTGAGATGATATGTCATCAAGAATAAAATCATTAAACATAAATATTCCTCCCATACCCCTTCAGTCTCATCCTGGCTATCCTCAAACTCTTGCAAAAGTAGATCAAGTTAGGGTGAGGGGGAATTGGGTAGATTTAAAACAGACGTCTAATGGAGCTAAAGAAAAAGAAATGGCATGGCATTCGTAATTTTCCTATTGTGGAAAATATGTTTAAGCTCAAATTTTAATCAAACAAAAAAACCAAGGAAGAAACACAGAGCACTCAAAGTGTAGGCTGAGAAAGAGATGAGGTGGAACACAGGCCTCCCCTGCACTCTGTGGTCCACAATGGAAGAAACAATTCCCACCATCACGACTGTCACCACACACATAGATATCAGCTGTCAATCACAGTGCTAAAGGGAACTCGAAGCCAATGTGCATGCACATATTCAGTACTTCCAGAAAATAATAAGGGCCCTAAAACAAGAAAATACCAACATCAAAGATCAACCATAGACAACAGTAGCAAGGGCCAGGCAGAAAAGATATAGAAACTATTCTCTTGGCCACATTAGTTCAGGCTCCTTATCAAGAACTTAGCAAGGGGGTCTGGAAAACTATATATGAGCAGAGTTTTATAAAATTTACAGTGAGTCTTAAGCATGAGAGGAATAGAAAACATAGAAGAAAAAAAAACTTGAAGCAATTATGTTCTTTAGGTAAGTTATCTTTGATCTCATCTTAAATACAGGTAAACTCAAATGGCCCAAGTGAAGACGTATCTGAGACAGAGTAAATAAAGGAAGGACAAAAGGAAAGAGAGATCATCAGGACAGGTAATTTGGAAAGTGAAAGAGACAGAACTAATAAGCCAATGTGTATTGAACACCTTTTGTGTTCAGGACAAGGGAATGAAGTGCCTGTTTGAGAGGAAATGTACAAGCAGGAGGAGAAAGTCAACCCAGCAGTTATGATTCCACACAGCAATCCTTGACTCAATGATGTCATGGAAATGTCGCCACTATGTACTCTCCCCTTAATCTTTGTTAACCCAGAATTTTCTATGAAGTCTATATAAACAGATAGAAAGGGAAAGTGTAAAGTTGTTTGGCTTTCTTTTCTTTTCTTTTAAAAATATGACTGTATAACTACATTTCCTGCTTTGTGTCTTATGAATGGATCTCCCATTTTGGCATTTTGAAAGATACAGTTTTCCCTTTGCCATCTTTGCCTTGTCAGTTCCCCTCTTTGCCACATCTTTCTCCTTTCCTTTTTGTGGAAAGGCATAACTCTCTTCATTTTTTACAGGGGAATCTGGCTGGGTGGGAAGGAAGGGCTATTTTTCCCCCTGCATGCTGTCAGGCATTTGTGGCATGGTGCAGTTGAGACTATGTGTTGATTTTTGAATTGTACATCACTCTCATTTAATATTATTCCTGCATAAAACCTTCTGCCCAAACCTATACATTTGTATGTTTTATTTTATAGTTAGGGAACAAGGGTCTTTCAACTCTAAAAGAATAACTGGCAAGCTGTGGTTGCTGCTTGCCTACTGAATAGTTCATTGAAAGCATAGTTAAATTAATATGAGCCTCGTCATAACACTTTAATTTATTTTTGGAATAGGATCAATGATTTGGCTGAGTTTTTTTTTTTCTTCTTTCACTGTTAATTGTATTTTCATTCTATTAAGCTCAGGCAAGGCTTAACTCAATTAGTAACTTGGATTTGACATCGTACCTAACTTTGTTTTTTTTTTTACTTATGAATTCATGTTTGAGAAATAAACTTCCAGATCTAATGAAAGATTTCTTGGTGTCAGATTTGATAGCTCTCTCCTTCAATACATTACATAAAATGAAAAACCTGCCATGTTCTCCCTGTTTGTGAGGAAGCTAGAGTGGCAGGACAGTTCACCTGCCTTTAAGAACCAGTGTGTCTCCCATTCCTCCACCCTGGCCCTGCAGATTTTGTAAGTTCATTTATTTTGTTCTACCTTTTCAGATTAAAAAACGTAAAGGGGAAAAGAAAGTAAATCACTTGGGATCTCAGAGTAGATTGTACTGGAGGGTATTAGGTCTCTACACCATAGAGTTATTATGTTTATTTTGATCCATACAAATCACTGTTCTTTGAATGATGTGATGCCCTAAAAACATAAACTAAGAATTTCTGCTTTCTCTTGTCTTTTAGATGGGCATGTTTTGTTCTATTCTCTTCCTCTCAACTGACTCCCCGCAAAACAGTGTAATTAACAATAGCTTCCGGGCTACTGTATCTAGGATGTCAATAAAGACTTACAGATCAATGGTCAACATCAGGGCAAAAGTCCAGGTTTCATGAATAAATTTCCCCAACCATGAAATTCAAATAGGTTTATGTGAATGCCACATATAAATTTGGAATGCGAAGCCTCCCCAGTAGAATCGCAGGGAGTGACTTCGGTAGGGAAATAATGGTCTGGCAGACACTGCTCTCCACGAGGGGTAAGTAACAACATCATGAAGCTGGAATCAAGACTCATTACAGGAAACTCTGAGCATTTGCCTCAGATGCCACCACCCTGGGACCACAGGCTTCCTGAGGGAATGAGTCCAAATGAATACATCTGGGACGTAATAAGCCAAACGACAGAGATTTTGCACTGAAAAATAGAAAACAGCAATGCTGGAAGTGAGCCAAAGGTTACAGTAAGGCATAATCATATCATATAATATGGATGTCCAAGATGAAATATGGATGTGCCCATATGATGAATTGGCATATGGCCAAACGGAAAACATTCTTGCCCTTTGACATTACGTTCCAGGCATCTACACATGGTAGACATTTCTATAAAGGGAAAAGTGTTCAAGATTGGAAAGCAAAGCAATCGAGAAGTTGAGGTTGATGGAAAGGTGGAATGAGTTAAATAGGGATAAGCTGCCTTTATAGATAAAAAGACAAAGAGTTATACAAGATATTAAAGAATTTGCTCTCTATATCCCTAATATCTAAAAGAGTCCCTGGCCCAGGGTTAGTGTTTAATAAATATTTGTTAAGTGAATGAATGGCTTTCAAATATAAACATTACTATAAAGAAGAAATCACTGTTCTTTACAGGAACATACAACCCTAAGATATGTTTTAGTGTTTTTCTTTAAAGACAGTAAATAATTTAAAGGGAGCAAACTCAGATTTTCTCTCTAAGTCCAGGATGAAGCGCATGTGCTCTCATAATGTGCAAAGAGTTAACTTCTGACTGTTGCTGCTGACCAACATTGTCTCAAATGTGGGACATTCCAGGCCTGTGCACAAGCCCTTACAGTTGTGCCAACATTTACAGATAGAAGTAGGAGCTTTTTATATATTACATATCATAGATTCTCCAGAAGAAATTGAAAACTATGAAGGAATGCACCCCATCTGCTACCCAGTACCCTGTTCTTGCTCATATTTGGATGTATAAATCAAACTTAATAAGTTAAACTTTGTTGTATATAAGAATTTTGGGCTTTGTTTTTGCTTTGTCTTGAATAACTTCAGCAATAGAATGATACTATAAATCTTGGCTGATTTTTAAATAGCCAAAATGTATTCACTGTATGACTGCAAACATAGAATGTGGTATGCACTGGATCAAAACTTTAACAAATTTCAAGAAAAGATATATGTTTCCCATATGGGAAGTTGGAAATGAAAGGGCAATGCTTATGACTCAACACTGCTATGTTTAAATAGTTGTTCCTGGTAAAGTTAATTAAGGATTCTAGCCCTATAGAGGAGATCAAAAGGGAAAATTATAGAAGCTGTTGTCTTTGATAGATCATCTACAACTAAAATGAAAAAGAATAACTTCTATTAAGACATCAGGATGTGTGAGCACTGAGGCTTACTAAAAGATCCATTTAATGGTCTTTTTAAAAAAATAGAGTTTGAATGGTCTCATAATGTGCACACTGTTCACAGAGCTTTGGGACATGGTGATGTCTATTTTGTGACCACCCAGTTTTATCTGGCTAGAATTAAGTACACACAAAATAAGAAATAAGGGTAACAAGATGTAAAATGGATGACTGGAAAATAAGCTTATAACATGTGAATGGGTTGCCATGGCCCTAGATCACCCTCTGTTTCCAAGTAGCTACTTAGAATCCTTCCTGGTTAATCTTAGCTTTCCATTGGTTGAGGCTATCCTCAATCCAAATCCAAGATGAGCCAACAAGTGCAATGTTTCCCAAACTGAATAACTACTCTATGCAAAGTATTTTTAGGTGTTTTATCACCATTGAATTCTTTATTAACTTATGTAAATAATATGGAAGGAATGCATACAAGAAGAGCCACACATATGAAATCATTGCAAGTTCTCAAAATGAAAGGACATCACGTGGGTCCTCTACTGGTTCTCTATCTCCCACTCCCTGTTCCACAGTGGACAGGGTTGTTTTGAGCCACATTGCTCTTATGTTACTCTTCTTTTTAGAAGTTAGCAGTGAACTCTTAGTCACAACCCTCCATGCACACCCTCCTTGCTCTCTCTGCAGCATTTATATCATTGTTCATTCCCCTTTTCACTGGTTTCCAGGTAACTAAATTGCTCTTATTTTTGCCATCTCTCTGTTTCTAACATGGCTGCCTCCTGTTCCTGTCCTTTACATTTAATGTAAATTTCTCACATGATTCTGGCTTCAACCCTCTTTTCTTCTCCCTTCTAGAATTGATCCTTTGCTCATTCCTTCTGCTAAAGAATCTTAAATCAACAAACAGTTCTTTCACTCCCCATTTTCAAGGAACAACAGCTGATCTTTCTATGCACATTCTTTCAACACTTCAAATTTGACATTCCTACGACTCATCATCCACTTTCTCCTTATACATGCTACTCTTCTATTTCTCATCATAATCTCCATCGGCAAAAGCTACTGGCCCAGTTAGGCAGACCCAAAACCTTAGAGTACTTCCTATAGTAGATCCGCATTACAAATTTAGTGCTAATCTTATAAGAAAGTAACAAAGTAAATTGCACTTCTTTACGCTTTCACATGTATGCCTTGCCTTTCTACTACTACTATTCACGATCTAGTTAAGAACTCTGTCTCTTATGAACAATATCATTAAGAGGGTTTGTCCTAACAATTCCTTCCTTAGATCCACATCTCTGTGCATTACAGCAGCATAGCCCATTGCCACTATCATTGTGTAGAACAGTAAGAAAAGTATTATTAAAGCAGAACTCTGATCAAGCCATCCCCAATTATGTAATTTTCAATGGTTTCCAAATACTTCTAAAATAATGTAAAGAGTAAGAAAAAAAGACTAACCCTAAAGCAAAAAGACATTGGGTTAGATGAAAGTAAGACTGTAGGAAGAATCAAAAGGAATAGCAAATATTTTTCAAGAGTAAGCTGAAGGACCCTGGATATGTGGTGAGGTATCACTGAATTATGTAAATAACTGTAATATGCTTGCCCAGATCATTATGCTCCTAGACAACTTCCTTCCCTACACCCCTTAGTATCATTCTATAGGTTTACATGTATTAATATATGATGAATATACTGTCCAATGATGTATTATGGAATATGATCAATTTTATGGTTGTAGACATGGGGCTGGGAAAACACGCGAGGAGCCAGTGGGATGACAAGGCTTGGGGTGACATGTGAATGGCTGAGCAGCTTCTATATTGGGTTAAGTCAGGAGGAATGCTGTTATGATACAGCTCTAAATACCACCAAGTCTCCTGTATGTCCATGACTAGCTGTGACATCTAGAAAGGAGGTAATGCTGTTAAGAGTTAACAGCCCTTCCCAATCTGTACCAATCAGATTTATTTCTGAAGAAACCCTTTGATGTACCTAAGTTCTAGATCAAGAAAATTACTCTTTCTATCTGAAAGGTCCCATTACTCATAGCAATAAAAGTCACAAATAATCCTTCAAATCCAAATAAAAGTCCATTTTCCATAATGGCTTAGAAAGTTTTCAGTCCTCTGTATTTTTTTAGCATTATATCTAAAACTCAGCTATAATTTATTATGTAAAGTGTCAAATATATTATAAATATAATATAATGTATTATCTTCTAATGTATTCTATAGTCCTTGATGGCTACAATGGAACCTCTGTGTTTTGTTGGAAAGAACATGAAAAATTAAATCAGAAAACTTGTGTTTGAGAAACATCTCTGTCATGTATGAGTTTTATGGTGGACTTTGAATGAGGTCTGTAACCTTTTTGAGACCTACTTTCATTATTTGCAAAATAGCAATAATAGTGAGTTTCCTCAAATAAATGGTTCCAAGAACTTTTGTGATCAATCTAAGGTACTTTGTAAATGATAACATGCTCTACAAATATTACTTAGTATGTACATCCCACTCTGCACCTAACCAGAATCTTTAATATAGGAGGCATTCAATAAATGCTTGTAGAATCAAATTGAGTTTCAACCCTTCAAGGTGAAATAGGAAATGTTTATTAAAACAAAATTTAGAAAAGGTATTTTATATACACAGATTGTTTTTATAGATAAATGAGTTCCCAAATGAACACCAACTAATAGGAAATTGCATTGGCAGTAGCTCAATATCTGGAATGCTCTGGTTTAAACCAAAGTATATCTTTATCATTTTTATTTGGCATTATCAAGAAAATAGAATGTAGTCAGGCTTGATAGTATTGCCTTAGGATCTAAAAGACAGAAAAAGCACATTTATAAAAGAGAGACAGAAAGTGAATGAGGAGAAAAGAAATCAATCCCTGGGGAGAGAGACAGGGAATATGTATCTTCAGCTTAATGAACACTATGATTGCACTTCCCTGCTTTCACATTAGTGGGGCAAGTGAACATTCAGTCTAACAAGACATCATTTTGCTTTAGAGAAATGCTGATCTTGATAGGAAGTGTGAATGTTTTCAGAAATCTGATCAGACCTACTTATATCTTAACTTTGAGGATAAGAGATGAATTTGGTTTAGATGCTAGGTACTCCACATTTAATCTTTATAAAAATGATGGAATGAAAGTACTACTACCCCTACTTTACAATTGAGAAACCTGAAACACAGAGAAGGGATTTATACTGATGCCTAAAGAGAATTTGAGAAAGCCCAAAGTTACACTTCCTTTGTGCCTAGGAGACAAGAGTGCAGATGATGAGATACATATTCTGTGCAGAAAGCTGTATGTGTTCCAATGCATCAATGACATTGACCTCTTGGGGCCTGGAAGGAAATACCCCAATCATAGATATCAGTGTTTTCATGGGGCTGGGCAGGGGATGCAGTTAGGAGGTTGACCGTGGTTTGCTAGAGGAGACCTGTGAGTCGTAACTGATTTCTCCTTCTTAAGAAGGGGTACTTAATGAGTGCGTCTGAGAAGGTGGAAAAGAACAGGGCAGGCCTAATAGCAATAGTAACAATGGCTAACACTCACTGAATGTTTACTATGTACTAGGACATAGTCTATATTCTGGAGACGTAATTTCTTACAATAACCCTATGAGCCAGGTAATGTTATTATCACAATATTACAGGTCCAGAAATGGGGGCAGAGACAGTCAGTCGGCTCTAAAGACTTTGTTCTTAACAACTGAAAACAGTGCCTTCACGCTACATGAACCTCATGAGATAAACGAAGTTGGCAGACTGCACAGGTGTGCCAAATAATTCACTCGGGAGTGCCTGTAAACAGTCTTGTGAGTTTGAGAGGGGAACTGAGGGAGTATGTGAACGGGTAGGGACATAAGTCCTAATGGACTTTCACTGACGAAGAAACCCACATATCCGTGGCCTCAAGAACCTGAAAATATAACTGGAGTTAGGCTTTCCTGGATATTTGGAAGATGTTCATGGAGCTCATGTTCCTTTCAGAAATTTTCCTCAATTTTCTGGAATCCAAAATAGTAGGAAAAAATATTTCTACATTGCTACTTTATTCTACTTTCCTGCTCAGTATCTCATCAAAGCTACTCTTACCACTGTAAATCTGTTGGTTCAATTTTACTCTGTTATGTTGTTTTCTGACTTTCTATGGTAGAAATATCATAGACAATAGTATGATGAATATATGTATCAAAGAGGAGGAAGCGGAAGATAAACACGTAAGCTAGAGAAGAAAGGCTGACCTTATAGTGTGTGTCGAACAGTATAGTTAGTGTTTCCTTATAATGTTTTGGGGATCCTTCTTGTAGAAAATATAAACAGCATAGTATGTCTTTTGATGACTCCAACTTGTCATAACATTGTTCTCCGTGTATGAATTCTCTCCATCGCCACATGCATGAACTAATACTTCTTCTATACCATGGTGTGAATGAATAATAACAATTTAAAGCAATGGTTCTTAAGTCTAACCATTTTGTGTTATGAATCACTTCAGCAGTATTGCAATACATTTGGAACTCCTTCTTAGAATAACATTTTTAAGTACATAAAATATTTAAAAATAAAATTATAAAAGAAATTCTTTATCTTGAAATATAGTTATCTAAATATTAAAAAACAAACTTGTAGTATAATAATATGTCATTTTTATTAGCATACTAAATAAAGTTCTGACAGCAAGTCTAATAATTGCTATAATTTCTAAATAATTATAAGGGCGAATAATATTTCATCATATTTGAAGTATCACTGTGAATGTTGCACAGAAATAGTAGCATTAGTGACAGAAGCAAATGCTAAATTTCAGTTAGAAATTAGTGAAAATAAAAATGCAATTTTTTTTTCCATCTTTGATTGCCATTCATAGATATCCTGGGGATACTGTGGGCCTGGGGTTCAGAAGGCTGAATCAAGTGGCGTCCTTTCCAGAGATTCTATTTCTGATTTTTAAGCTTATGAAAGTGTTGAATGTTAAATAACACTTATTATATGGGAGAGAATTTGGGCAATCCGTTGCCTTCTTCCCATTCCTAAAATCATGCCATAAACCAGAGTACCTGCTATACAAACTGACATATCTGAAATTCCCTTATTTCTCATCATTTGTCATTAAAGGGGCAAATTACATTGCTATGTGGGTCAGGTAATGCAATTAACAATTTTAGCTTTTGTTTAAATTAATATCCAATTGTCTACCTAGTCACGTGTTAAAAAAACTAAAGAAAGACGTCACAGGTCAGTTCTGCACCTGTAATGAGCTACAAGGATAATTTCACAAAGTACATGTATCCTAAAGAGCCAAATGGCAACTTGATGGCCCTGGATATCTAAAAGAATAATGACTGGCATACAACAAGGGGAAGGGACTATTAGGGGTGGATAAGTAGGTACTACAAACAACTTTTTCCTAGGTACTCCCAGCCCTGTGGATAGCCTAGAAATCAGTTCATCTCCTTCTGAACACAGAATTGTGGACTATAAGAATTAAGTTTGTTTTGTTTTTTGCAAAAATAACCCTAAACTAGAACTTTACAAATTATTTTAATTACAAATCGGACACATAAATGCACTGTCCCTGTAAAATCAGCTGTTGTGGATAAAACCAAAGCATCCTTTATCCCTATCCACAACTTCGTTCCTTCTTTAGATGTCAATGTGTCTATTGGTGAGTAACCTTCCATGCTTTTCTATTGCATGTATATTTGGTTTATGAGTCTATTTTTATATCATATAAATGGTATCATACATATTTTTAAAATTTTCTCAACAATATAATTTTCACATCTTTCCGTATCACTGCACACATATCTACTCTTTTTAGTCACCAAATGTGGATCTAGTAATCATTCCTTTTTTACTGGGTGCTTGGTTTTTCCCAATATTTTTATCATTATAAACAATGCAACAACGAACATCATTTTCCAAACTTCCTTGAGCCCAGGTGATTAGGTTTTAATAGTAAATAAACTGATAAGTATACTTGTTGGGTTTTTGGATGAATGTATGTATAGCTATACACACATATATATGTGTTAGCATACATATACACACGTGTATATATAAAGTTGTATAAGACACTGACAAATTGCTTTTCAAAATGTATAGATTTATACTTCTGTCAATGGTTGGTAAGAATTCCAACATCCCATACCCTTGCTAACACCTGACTTTGTGATATAAAAGAACAGTAGGCTTTTCCTTCTTTAGTCAATAATAACAGGAAGAAATGAAAAAGCAAGATTACAGTGATTTCTAAATAGAAATTCAGGGTCTTCTCTTTCAAGATGGACAGGTTTTCTTCAGTTCATTAATCAGTGACGAGAAAACCTAAAGATTCTATCTACAATAGCACATATAATCCATAAATTCAAATATAATATTATAATTTGTAGTTTTAGTCAGAGACAGAGATAGAGAGAGGAGGACATTGAAAGAGGGAGTGATGGGAATGACTGAGAGGGAAGGGAGATGACATCCCTTAAGGAAGTGAGGTTATCCTCCAGATCCTGCAATAGACGCTCTGGTAGGTAGACAAAGGGTGCCCTAAAGAAGCTCCTGATCTAGGGGTAGAGGTAGTAATGGACATTTAATTTCAAGTATTAGGATATTAGGATATCCTAATATTAACATATCCTAATATAACATATTAGGATAGAGATGGTGTGGAAACATGAGAAGGGACACCTGACCCCATCAGGAATCCAGGCCCCCCCCATGATGAGAAAAGCAAGCAGAGGTGCCAGCTGAGCGAGCTGTCACACTTGTCAAGGCAGCTGCCACACTGGACTTGGTATTTACAATGAAATCTGGATACAGCAAAATAAAGAGGCTGTTCTCATAACCCATGTAATGGAACAGCCTTATAACTCAGACAACTTCTTAATGAGTTCCTTTGGGATTTGGGTGGGATTCAACAGGGCTCTGCCTCTTTACGAATTCTATACTCTAAAAAGCCTTTGATGGAGAAGATCCTGATGTCTTTAAAACATTGAAAAAGGAAAAATGGTTCTTAAGTGTAAGCACTAAAATGACAAGAAGTAAACGAAAATATTTGAAAGTTTTTTCTTTTTTCCTTCTCTTTCTCTTCTTTCTTTTTTTTCTGGTTTGTTGTGTGTGTGGAGCTAATTCTCAGAAAATGCAAAAAATGGCATGCGTGTAACTAATGTGGTAATGCTGTATGTGGATGTGGACTGGAAAAAAAAGTTTGTAACTATGGAGAGATGACAAGAGAGCGGCAGGATGGATATGTATATGTTGATGTATACTCACTTTCATACAAAGCATCTGCCCATTGCCAAAGCCTGTGGGTGCATTTGCATAATTAAAAACAGAGACATAATAAGGCCTGGAAAACAGCAATAATTGCATAGTGCTCCAAACATAAACTCCTCTGAACATTTTTTAGAAAATACAAGTTCCTAGTGAACTCCATCAAACAACAAGCTGAGCAAATTATTGAGACACATTCAGTGACCTGAAGGTCAATTTATTTGAACCAATATAGATATGACATTTTATATTGTGAGAGCTTTGTCTAGGAATAGCTTTTCAAATATAGAACTTTCCTCTAGTGATCTCTAAATTCAGCAGGTCTCTTAAGAAAATAAGTGGCTTCTTTGGTTGGCAGAACAAAACAATACTTTTCAATTGTTTCCAGAAGCTGTCAGAGACTCAGAGAGCATGGCTGTTTCATTCCTGTTGTGTTTATGAGGCATCCATGATCAGAGAAGGAATTTTAAGGAGCCAGCTGTTGCCACAGACAGCTAGAACCAGCTCTCTCTCTCTCTCTCTCTCTCTCTCTCTCTCTCTCTCTCTCTCTCTCTCTCTCTCTCTCCGCCCCCATCCCCCCACTCTCTGTCTCTTTCTCAGCAACCTCTCTTGGGGGGTTATAGGATCTCCAAAAGGTTTTCTTCCCTGGCTCCGTGATGGGTACCTAGTGAAGCTTGTTTCCATTTTCCACTCCATGTGCCTTGATAAAACTCAATCAGAGCTCCCAGTCATGTTTAAAGTCTTAATGTCTTGGTTTGTTTCATGGCTCTATTCAAGCACAGGTGCTGGTCAAATTAATGAAAGCATCGATGATAGAGAAGAGGCAAAAAGGACAAAGCATCTTTCCATCCATCCCACTTATGTACACCTCTGAAAGAATGAGAGCGGTGCACTGCAGGGTAAACAGGGAGCAGGGCTCATGCAACACTCGAGTTGTCTGAGGCAGTAAGGACTCATTTTCTCTCTGTGTGGGAGCAAGTCTGATCTTGCGTTCACACTTAATGTGGACACAAACCAGAAAGCATACGCTCTTGAGACAAAAATACATCATGTCACTTCCACTTTCTCTAATGGCTGTAGAAGAGAGTCTGGAACCTGGCTGAGTCAGAATACATCTTTAGATGTAAAATAATTACCCTATTACCTATTTAATCTTTATGAGGTTCTAGCTTCATAAATTGATATGTAAAGGATTAAAATTTTCCAACCTTGGTGGATATAGACTGCTTGTTTTTAATTAAAAACATTGATTTGTCCAGAAACATGATTTGGTGCCCAGGGTGAGAATTTCCCTAATGGAAACTTTGAACTTGGATACAATTATTGGCTTCGGACCATCAGTCCTCTTTAGTCCCTATTGGACCTCTCTATAGAATGTCATATATGCCAAGGTACCCTAACATCACACACCTACAGTGCAGGAAGCATGGCGACATAAAACTGTGGATTGAGAAAGGGTTGAAACTAAATTCAAAACATACAAAAGGATTAAAAGGACACTTCTTTTTCATATTATCCTCTAGGGAATGATCGTGATTACCATTCATTCTAGTTTCAGTAGCTTTGTTTTTGGCACCACTTTGCAGAATGTGAGACAATCATGGCCTGAATGGGCAGTGTTCAAACTTACGAACCTGAGGCTGGTTAAAGTCAAGCTTAGCTTCCACTCAGCACTCTTCCCCATTCCTCTATGTTTTCTCCTATATGTCACTTGTGGGCATGCCTCTATTATATTCCATTAAATTTTAAGCTCCTGTTAAAACCCACATCATATTTTTATTCATCTTTATCTTCCAACTTATCTCCTAACACAGTGTGTTGTAGTCATTAGCAGTTCAGTAAATATTTGTAGAAGGGAGAAATAGAGGACAGTGTTTCCCAAAGTGAGTTACATAACATGGTTATAGACAGTAAACAAATTAATCTCTGTATCTCAATAGTATTAGAATTATTTTATGCTTATTATTTAAAAATAACATAGCATTCATCAGATCTATAATTTCAATGATATTTTTATCATAAGTTAAAAATGTAGGTAAATATTCAGAAAACAATGTTAACAACATTAAATACTAAAATAGGTTTTATGTGAATATGGGGAAAACTGTGACACTGGTATTTGAGAATAACAATATGGACAAGGGTCCAGTAGTTGTTATCAGTGAATTTTAGCAGGAGAAAAACCAGAACACTGAAGTCAGTTTTAGAAAAAGGAGTAGAGTCCAGGACTCAAAGTATGTTGGGAGAGTGGGCCTGTGATTACTTAAATCTTGACTTTTTCATCTAAAAAAGCAGCTGATTGGGCTAAACTGTGTGGTTTCTCCTGGGTGTGCTTTAACGTGTGCTTTAAAGAGACCTTTTTTTTGTTGTTGCACTATTGTTATTTTTTTTTCCTCTGTAAGTAAGTTGTCTTTGTTCACTCTCAACTTATACAGCATGGCTCTGATCCAATTTGCTGCCATGCACAATATGATCTGTCTCTTTATTATATAGGCCAGAATGTGAGAATAAACTTAATTCTGGGCTCTGGCAAGTCAGAGCCTGATATGCCATGGCTCCCCTGGTAGTAATTCGAACAAGTTTCAGCATCCGTCCAGAGTATATGAATGTAGGTGCTTTTTTACATTTCTTTCACCTACAGAAATTGAAGTATTAGATAACATTTTTCTCTTGGTAAATAACACATTTTATATAACCAGTTTATGTTCCCATATGTTACTCATCCTGGTATCTTTCCATTAAGGACTTCTCGAGCACTTACAGCCCTGCTTCATCAGTAAACACAGATTTATATTGCTTCCATAAGCTCTACAGTAGTAAACTTGCTTTAAACAAGGCTTATGGCATATTTAATTGAATTACAGATCCAAGGTACATATTTATAGAGGTATCATGTTACTGGAAGCCTATGCAAAATGTTGAGGATAACTAATAGAATATTTCCCATTAGGTACAACCTCACCAAACTGTAGTCCTACTTGATCCTAATATTCATATTCTCTTGCTTTCCTATATGCAATTTTTAGAAAATGAGACATTTTGAAATAAACTGCAAATATGGTTCTTAGATTTTTGTCTTTTTCTCTGACTTTAACTTCTTTAACATGTCACTCCATGGCATCTGTTCGTGTGGCTGATTACAAGAAATTTCCCTTTTGCTACATTTCAGGTCTGTTTAAACTATAAAATGAATAGACAGTTTTACTTCATTCCTTGCATGAAACGACATGAATTAGAACAGTCTAATATGAAATTTAATTGCTCTAGTAATGCTCAAAACTGGCCTCTGAGGAATGTGTTTGAAGATCCCTGTGGGATATTAATTCAGTTGAAATTGTTGTATCCCTCAGGTCAGCCCCTAACTTCTCAATTTTTCTTTAGTGATATAGTATGACACTATATAAGCATGTTCACAATCAAATTTACTCTCCCAAGCAGATGATACAGCAAATTTTTTATTCACCTAGGTCAGTTGGCATGATCTAAGCAAAATGCCTTATTAGGTGAAATGTTCCCAATTACTCAGTGGATTAATACAAATCTGTTTATCTGAATCTACAGCTGGCAGTGTAAACCCTTTTCTGAGTTCATTGCTAACCCTCTAATAAAGAAGGTCACATTGCTGAAGGGGGAAAAATGAAAGAA
>RJWJ010004945.1:0-65057 GCA_004363605.1 Indri indri
GAAAATGGGAACTAAGTTGGAGTTTGGCTAATTTCTTTTTGAATTTCTAACAATGTTTTTCCCTTAAACATTTTGGTGCTATGATTTTAGTGCATAAATCATGAAGGTTATTATATCTTTTCCATAAATTTCAACTTTTATTGACACAAATTGTCCACATGGATGGAGCCTATTATATTTTTCCTGAATTTTAGCTTGCCCCAAATTAATATTAATAGCTCTCTATTCTTTTTCTTTATTTATTCCCCCTATTTTTTGTACGCACAATTTTAAGATAGATCCCAAGTTTCCTGTCCCCTGGTGTAAATATACATCCTGTATAAGCCCCTCTGACTTAGCGTGGGAGACACTTGTGAATATGACGGGATGGAAAATCACTGCCTTGACTAGGTTACATCATGTGAGCAATACATTGCTTTATAAGTGACTCTGTTTTAGTAGACTAGAGAGGGACTCTCCCGCTGGCCTTGAAAAAGCTGCTCAACTGTGAGAGGGCCTTATGGCTAGGACCTGAGGGTACCCTCTAGGAGCCGAGAACAATCCCCAACTGAAGACAAAAAGTGGGGATCTCTAAAACTCCAAGAAATTATATTTGAAAACAACCTGAATGAGCTTGGAAGAGGACCCTGAGCCCCAGATGAGACTGCATACCAGGCAACACATTGATTTCAGTCTTTGGAGACCCTGCGCAGAGAAGCCAGTTACACTGTGCATGGACTTTTGATCTATGGAAATTGTGAGATATAAATGGGTATTGCTTTAAGTTGTTAAGTTTGTGCTAATTTGTTATGTTGCAATAGAAAATGAATATACTATCCACATTTTGGGTTACTCTTATTTAGTTGTGACTTTGATTTAAAAATCCAAACAACTTATTTCACGGAAAGATATGAAGGAATCTTAAATGCATAGTCCTAAGTGAAAGAAGCCAACTTAAAAAGGCTACGTACTGTGTGATTGCAACTGTATAGCATTCTAGAAAGGGAAAAACTGCACAGATAGTAAAAAGATTAGTGGTTGCCTGAGGTTAGTGGGGAGGGAGGAATGAACAGGCAGAGCACAGAGGGTTTTTAGGGCAATGAAATGGTGGCTGCATGTCATTATTCACAGAATATGTCAAAATTCATAGAATACAAAACAAGACTGAAACCCAATGTAAACAATAGATTTTGGGTGATAATGACATCTCAGTGTAGGTATGTTGATTGTGATGAATGTACCACTCTGGTGGAGAATGTCAACAGTGGGGGAGGTTGTGCATGCATGGTGGCAGGGAGTATCTGAGAACTCTGCACTTTCTGCTCAATTTTGCTGTGAACCTAGCACTTCTCTAAAAACGTTTATTGAAAAAACTATACTGGGCTTCTCGCTTACTACATCAGCTGATATGCTTTATAAACACTTATCATCATGTGTTAATGTAACTCACATATTTATCGTTGCTATGCATGTTAATATTGGTGTCATCATAGTTTATGTTTTCTTTTTTCACTTTTCCATTGTTTCCTTTTTGCATTCTTTTCTTTTCCTAATTGGATGCTTTTGATTCTCTCTTTTCTATTTAGCAGTTTTGCATTATACTTCAATTCTATTAGTAGTTGATTTTGTTAATAGTTTTAATTGACATATTTACATTGCTACTACATACTTTCTTGTATTTTTAATATTTTACATGATTTTAATAGGGCTTGGAAAGCAACAAAAGGTAAATATGCAAGTAAAATTTTCCATTCTTTTATATTCCAAAAATAAGACAGCTGATATATAAAGTTATAAATATTTTCATGTAATGTATTTTACTCAAAATTTTTATTTTTTGTTTAATTTTCTCTGTATAGAAAGGTTCTGGAACATTATGAATATAATTTCTGCAGTCATAAAGGAAGGGAATCTTTAAAAGCTGGGGAATAGAGAAATATGAAGAACATAAAACTCACATTCAATTAAATCTACATCATTATCTGGCATCATAATTTAGTAGCAAACATGAACTTCATCGTGTTTACTGAATTAGAAAAATTTCAACAAAATTCTCTTAAAAATAAATATAACTCATGTGGTTGGAAAATGGTATGGGACAGAAAGGTCCTTAAAAAGCTCAATCAAAAATGAAAAAGGATTTGTCATAAATGGCTTATATCATTTTTAAGCAAGCCCCGTCTATGCCTATTTCGTTAAGCATTCTTATCATAAAAGGGTGTTGAATTTCGTCAAATGCCTTTTCTGAGTCGATTGAGAGTATCATATAGTTTTTACTTTTGCTTCTGTTATGTGGTGAATTACATTCATAGATTTGCATATGTTGAACCATCCCTGCATCTCTGGAATGAAGCCCACTTGGTCATGGTGGATTATTTTCTTAATAAGCACCTGGATTCGGTTAGCTAGAATTTTGTTGAGAATTTTTGCATCTATAGTCATAAGGGATATTGGTCTGTAGTTTTCTTTTTTGATGCATCCTTTCCTGGTTTTGGTATCAGAGTTGTGTTGGCTTCATAAAACACGTTGGGGAGGAGTCCATCCTTCTCGATGTTGTGGAATAATTTCTGCAGGATGGGCACCAGTTCTTTGTAGGTGTGGTAAAATTCGGGAGTGAAACCATCTGGTCCGGGACTTCTCTTTTTTGGAATGTTTTTTATTCTGTTTCAATTTCAGTCCTTGATATTGGTCTGTTCAGGAATTCTATTTCTTCCTGGTTGAGCCTAGGGAGGCTGTGTGTTTCTAAAAATTTGTCCATCTCCTCCACGTTTTCCAGTTTGTGTGCATAAAGATTTTTGTAATATTCATAAATTACATCTTGAATCTTCTATATGTATACCATGGAGTACTATTCAGCTTTAAGAAACAATGGTGATATAGCACCTCTTGTATACTCCTGGATAGAGCTGGAACGCATTCTACTAAGTGAAGTATCCCAAGAATGGAAAAACAAGCACAACATGTACTCACCATCAAATTGGTATTAATTGAACAACACATAAGTGTACATATAAGAATAACATCTACTGGATGTTGGGCGGGGGGCGGAAGGGGGAAGGGTGAGGGGGAGGAGGGGACAGATATATGCATACACAAAGAGTGCAATGCGCATCATCCGAGAGAGGGACACGCTTGAAACTGGGACTTGGGGGGAAGGGGGGACAAGGGCAACATACGTAACCTAAACATCTGTACCCCTATAATAACAAACAATAAAAAAAATGAAAAAGGAGATACTACAACTGACACCATGGAAATATAAAATATCATCTCTGAATACTATAAAAATCTCTATGCCCTTAACATAGAGATTTATGGAAACATGGAGGAAATGGACAAATTCCTGGAACCGCATAACTTCCCTAGGCTCAGTCAGGAAGAAACAGAACTCCTGAACAGACCAATATCAAGTAAAGAAATTGTAGCTGTAATTAAAAATCTCCCAAGAAAAAAAAGTCTTGTACCAGATGGTTTCATAGCCAAATTTTAGCAGACCTATAAAGAAGAACTGGTACCTATGCTGTAGAAATTATTTCATGACATCAAAGGAAGGAAGGAATCCTCCCAAACTCTTTCTGTGAAGCCAATATCACCTTGATACCAAGGCCAGGAAAGGACGTAACAAGAAAAGAAAACTACAGACCAATATCCCTTATGAATATATATGCAAAAATCCTCAATAAAATTCTAGCAAATCAAATTCAGCTGCATATCAAAGAAATAATCCACCATGGTCAAGTGGGCTTCATCCCAGAGATGTTGGGATGGTTCAACGTACACAAATTTATAAATGTGATTCACCACATAAATAGAAGCAAAAACAAAGACCATATGATCCTCTAATGGCTGTATATATTACCTTTAGAATGACATTTTTCTAAGAATTTTACCTGTTTTATTTTATTAAAACTCATAATAACCTACAAAGTGGGTGCCATTGTTATAATATATGGACTTCAAAGAAAGGAAACTGAAGCACAGAGAGAATAAATAAGTTCCCCAAGGCTTATTTTGGGGAATAATAAGCCCCAAAATAAAGTTGCAGACCAACACAAACGAATTTCCAGATTACATTTAACTATTACATCCTACACTGCCCTCACTATATTTGGGTGGTGTAAGTTGTCCCCAAATTTGGAATTGAAGTAAACAAAGATCCTAATCACTATTGCTAAATATAATACTGGAAAATTTATTAGAGATTATTTCAAAATGACATGTTGGTCAGATTCATGTGGTTTAAGGCTATGCAATATTTCCAAAGTATACTAAGCATGTTATTCCTGTTCATTCATTCCTTCATATACAGTGAAGCAACAGGACATGAACTGCCTCATCTTCCCACTGCCAAATCTCATGTGAACATGAATCTGTAGACACAACTTTGTCTTCCAGGTTGTTATACTGCAATATGTAAATGTTCCTCATCCTTTCTACTGTCAAACTCTCTTCTTGAATTCTCTACTTCATTCTCTTGTCTGTTCAGGTTCTACCCCTGCATTTAACTCTCTCTTTTCCTCTTCTTCTTCCCCTTCCTCTTCCCCTTCCCTTCCCCTTCCCTTCCCCTTTCCTCTCTTTCTCTTACTCTTTCTCTTTCTTTCTCTTTGTCTTTCTCTCTTTCTTTTTCTCTTTGTCTCTTTCTCTCCCTCATTCCTTCTCTAATGCAGTAGGGAACTTGAACTTATCTCAGTTCAGTTCATTAAAATAATGTTTTTCGAAAGGGTTTTATATGAAGAACAGAATATTAATGAGAAAAAAACGGTGACTAAAAGATTATATCATGCAAATATGCCTTATTACCCATTCCAAACATTCCTCCTATTCTTACCCACTATTCCTTTCATTTGTGATCCTATTTTCCTGTTCCCCTTCTTAGCAAAACTTGTCAAAATGTTGTCTAAGATGGCTATCTCCATTTTCTTACACCCCATTTTTTTTTTTTTTTTTTTTTTTGTGAACTTGCTCCTGTCTTTACCACTTCTCCGGAACCAGTCTAATCAAAGTCAATAGTGACATCTTGGCCATTGTACTCCTGATTGGGTACGTCAAAACAAGTCTCTTCAATGCAGAACACCTCTTTGCTTGGTTTTCATGTCACTGTACTATCTTAGTTTTCTTCCCTCCTCACTTGTTTGGTCACTCCTTTTCAGTGCTTTATTTCTTATTTCTTGTTCTCTATTCAAGCTTTTATGGCAAAAGCCTCTGAGGGTTTTCCTGAGCCCGCATCTCTTCGCTATCTAGACATCTCACTAAGGGTAATGGATTTAAATTTAATTTATAAGCTATTAATCTTCCATTATGCACCCCAAAATTGTGTCTTTAGCTTTAACCATTCCCTTCTACTATGGACTCTATAACCAACTGTCCACTCAACCTTTTTCTTAGAGGAATGGTAGGGTCTTTGATTTTTAACATGTTTAAAAATTTTTTTTTATATCTACTCCTTCTCTAGTCTCCATTTCAGTTAGTAACACCCCATCCATTCAACTAATCATCCCTGAAAATACAATTTCTCACTTCTCTCATCACCCCCTCCATGAGCAAAACCTATCAGTTGTACCTTCAAAATCTTTTCTATCATCTCTCATCCATCTTTGCCCACCGACATCTGTTTTTAACAAAGTGATCTTTTAAAATAATAAATTAGATACTATGATGTGTTTTATTAAAATAGTCAAATGTCTTTCTGTTACTATTAGAATAATATCCCAACTCCTTATGCTAGTAATTTTATGTATTTGCAATTTTATTATAAATCTGCTTTTAAGTAGAAGGTAAGTTCCATGGGGATAGGGTATCTATTGTCTAGTTCACTGTTAGTGTTAATAATAGTGCTTGGCACCTAGTAGAAACGAAAATATTTGTTGATAAATTGAATGTTATTCAACTTTTTACTCCTTATACATACAGTACACATATAGCATCTACGAGCACAATTGCTGGAAGAACCCTTAAACACTTGTCAATAGAGTTATTAACCTGAGTTACATGGACCTCCTAAGAGATCTCCAGATAGAATTGCATATCAATGTAACTGGTTTCTTTTTATTTCTATTTGATTTTATACTTTAAAAAATATTATTCTAAGAAAGATCCATAGGATGTAAATGTGTCCATGGCACAGACAAGATTAAGCGCGTCTCCTTGTGATTTAAATTATGGCTTTTTCTAGCCCTACATTTTTCCTCTGAGGCCATTAAGAAGAGAGGGATGTTAAATAATCACATATATTGGTTTTCATCTATTTTATATATCATGATTACACACAACAATTACTCGAAAGAATGGATTCTGTTGCTAAAATAAATTTTTTAAAACCATGAATATACTAATCTTTTTATTATATATTTATATCAGGAAATGGGAATTCAGAGAGAGTAAAACACCTGCCCCAGATCACTGATGATTGTTAAGGAAAAGTTATTGATAACAGAGCAGGGAACTTGAACTCAGGCCTCAGTTCAATTCAACAAAATGAGAATATATTGAAGGTTTTCTAAATAAAAAGCAGAATTCATAGGGGATGTAGACATGGCTAAGAGAGTTCATAATCCAGTGGGCAGGTCATATGTAAAATCAAAGAAAAATACAGAGGGAAATAAGCATGGTAAAATATTATGTGAAAGTAAAAAGTTATGGAAGATAATACTGTGTGGTGGTAACAAACCAACCTGTGCAATCAAGCAGATCTAGATTTAAAGTCCAGTTTTAACACTTAATAATTGTGTGACTTCAGCCTTTTACTTAAAATCTGTAAACCTTGATGCTGATGTTCTCATCTGTAAAATGAGGATAATAATGTCTAATGTGTAGTGGGCTTTTTTTTAAGGTTAGATAGTGAATATGAAGCAGCTTAGCACGATGCCTAGCAAATACACTGTCAACTTGGATAGACTATTATCTCTCCCTAGTCACAGTTATTCAGTCACTATGAACTGCTTTGTCCTATCTTGTGGTATATCACCAAGAAGTATTAAAGTTTCTGTCCTTGACTTTGATAACCTAAAAGGGAGGAAAAAAATACTTTCTTATCTAAATTACTCAATGATATAATAAATATAGTACTTACTAAATAAATCAAATAGTTAACCTACTCTCCAAGCATTTACATTTCTTATGAAGAAGATGTCTCAATGTTAACTCGTCTCAGGTTAAGTTCTAAATTTCCTTACTCAGATGTTTTCAACGGTAATCATTTTAAATATTTTTACAAACTTCAAAATGCATTCACCTAAATATGGAGTAGAAATTACTAATTATTTGGAGACTTAAAATATGAATAGGTTTATATAGTGTTTACATATATAGAAATTTAGCTAACTACTAAACAAAAATTTGCAAATATAACAGAAGTTGATAGGGTAGGAGTATTAGATCTTTAATTAGAGAATGAAGTCATTAGTGTTTCTAGTTAAATTTTAAATTATTCTTATTTTTTCTCTGTCCATTATGGCAGCCACCGCCCATATGTGTATATTGAACAAGTAAAATGTGGCAAATGTGATTACGGAAGTAAGTTTTTATTTTTATTTTATCTTAAATTTAAAAACTGATATTTGGTTCAGTTCTTTAAAAATTTTTAAATATGTTTGGAAATTTGAGTATGTGAATCTACTTTTTCAACTATAAATTCTGTGAAATCTATGTACAGATTATATATTCCCAATGAAAATTTAGTGTACAAATCAAGATGTGGTTAAGTGTAAGATACACACTAGATTTCCAAGATTTAATATAAAAATGTAAAATACTTCATTAGTGGTGTTTTATATGAACCATATAGTGAAAAGATACTATTTTGGATATACTGGGCTAAACAAAAACATTTCAACATTAATTTCACTTTTTTTTTTTTTTTTTTTACTTTTTGAGTGTGGCTACTAGAAAATTTAAAATATTCATGTGATTTTCCTTGTATTCCTATTACACAGTGCTACTCTATATAGTCTCGATCACTTACTTTTAATCTGTTCAAATTTCTATCTCAATACTTTTTGGGAAATATGTGAAATTTTAAAACATAGATGAAAATTATAGAGTTTTGGGTAAATTTTATAGAAGCAAGATTCACATTTCAGCTAGTGGGGCTGACAATTTTTGGTCAGGAAGAGGGGTGTTTTTCTTGAAAGCAGTATGATTTTTCAGTTCAGAAAGTCTCTTTAGTATTAGCTATTTACTATTTCAACAGCCATTTTGAGACTGAAAATAAAAATGCTTCAGGATCTGGCATCTAATGAATGACAGGATGAGACCAGCACCATTAGAACTATATGAGCAACATGGGCGTGTATCGATTGGTTTCAGTTATTTTCTCTTTCTCAGAACTCTTACATATTTCCCTCACTTAAATCGGTAGAAGGAAATAAATGGAACCTCTCACTGAACTCTAACTTCCTTAGTTGTTCATGCCCCAGGGAACATTGCACTGCTTTTCAAAAGATAATAATTAAAGCCAAAATGATGTTCTGCAAGCTTCCCTTATCTTAATCTAGGATAAAATTAAGATTTGGACTTCTGATTGTGTAAGGTTTTTGGAATACAATAGATGTCTACTTCTGGTTTTGGAAGAATGCTAGCATATTTATACCTTGTTGAATTTACAGTATTTACCAGCCACCCAATCTTTTTGTCTGTTAATATTAATGATGCAGAAAGGGGGAGGGAAATATTGCCAAATTTATATATTTGCTACAGGCTTTTTGGATTCATTCTTATAGTTTGAGATTTTTAACTCAAATGAAAAGTTGTAAGTGAGAGAGATTTGCATGCTACATCTTTAATCATTTTTTTTCCTTTGATGCTAAAGTGAAGGAAAATATACAAGTATATTTACAAGTTGCTATGTGAACAGTTATGTGAAATTTATGCTGTGTAATGGATTATGGAAAGTAGCTTTGAACAAACTAAATGCCCATTTCATTTGATCAAAGCATGTTTTTACAAATCCAATAATTATGCAATGTACAATTTTTTTTTAAGTTTTCCAAAGTATGGAAAATAAGCAGTAGGTTTTCCTCATTTGCACGGTAAAATAGACTTGTAGGGTAAGGGTGATTAATGTACTGAAGTAATTTAAATTCCATACTTTCAAAGTCACAATGTATATGTTACGTGCCTATAATTATGCTCCTCTGGGTGTACAAGCCAAGAAGGTGGCAGAGTCAGACACAGAAAAAGAAAGGAGATTGATGATATGGTATTTTGCTAACACAATGCAAAGGCACTAATAGATTATGAACCTCATTCTTGCCTTTCCTACTAGTACCTTCGGAATTATATTTTCAAACTGATGTCTTCACTGATCTGTCATTTACAGAAACTGCCTTCATTATAAAGAAGCTCTCCTGGAAAAATTGAAAAAAGACAAGCAATATTTCAAATATTATAATTCAAACTTCTTTGGTTTAAGGATAAAGGAGCTCCCTACACCCTCCACCACCACCATACACACACATTCATTTATTAAATTTGAGATACATGCGCTTAAGTATCAATTTTCTCTTTTCTAAATTTATGGTCATTTGAGAAAGGAGCACTGGTGTATTGAAACCAAGACAATGCACTGATGTCCTATAGAAAGTCATGCCAAAGGAAGATAGAATATTTTAAGAGAGTATTACTCATTTTATAAATTTTAAGTTACAATTCTTGCACACTGTTGTCTTAAAAAGAGTGTTGTGGATTTTCTTAGGTTTCCTACAGGTTGCTAGACACTTTCTTATTCCTAAGAGTTGAGTGACCTTTAAGCAGACTGAACACTTATAGGGAATATAATTAGACTGCATAAGCAAATTTCTGTTAAATCATATATCCCAATTCCTTTATTATTCTAGTGCTATGATGTTTAATGGCCACTTCCTTTGAGTCAGCTCGATATTGGGTTCTATAGATTCTAATTTTCTCTAAACTATTAATTAATTCTGTTTAATTTCAAAGTTTTCAATATATGCTTTTGTGCTTTTTTTCCCCTAAAAATATGTTATCCCATTGATACAAACATACAGTGTCACAATGTCCCTATTCAAAAAGAGAAAAAATAAATACTGCTTTACATTTTTTTGGAGGGGGGACTAACTTTTTACTCCATATAAAATGTCAGTTTAGTTTTCAGGTTTTTTAAAACTCTGTTAGGCCATTTCAGAGCAAGTTTTCCATAGACCTGTATTGTATATTTGATGAGACAAAGAGAAAATGAGAAAGTTATAAACACACACAAAGTAGATTGATGTGTGATATTAATGAAGGAGAGTAACAAATTAAAAACACCGAAACTTTCTACCTCTTACTAGAAAAAGGAAGATTATTTTGAATCATTTTGTTAACATTGCTTAGTTTGTTTGGAATCCTGTGGTTATATAATATGACTGTGGAGATTTCAAATGTCTGCTCTTTACATTCTGAGAAATACAATAAGCTCATCCAGCTACATTTTTTAGGTAGTGCTGTCTCTAACAGGTGCTCTTTCAGCCCAGAATTTTAAAACAAGAATAATAATAATTTAAAAAAACCCTCATATAATCAATTAAAGATAATTAGTGATTTTTTAGGTTGAAATAGCTAGATCTGGCCACTTAGGTTTTAGGGAATAGTGGCTACCCAAGCTGTATCTTTTATATGAAGGCTTGTTTTAATGTCAGTGAATGATTCTGTGTGTGTTCTTTATGATCTTTGTGCTATATTTTCACCTTGAAGTCAGACCCACAGAGACCAATAGGGTAATATTAATATATGTGGTCTATTCCCCATATTTGAGAGCTAAATCATAGGGCTAATTTTTGAGACTAATTATTGTACAGAGCTTTTGAGTTATAGCTTTTGAGATCTGTCTGGAAAGTATCCAGCCATTGTTAACATAAGAAGAACAGTTTGTGTGGCATTGTTGTAATCTGGCAGCCAAGGAGAGTGGACTATAATGCGCATGCGTGAACGATGATGCCCTCACTGTACTAGTCAGTGGGGCGCTAGACGCCATTTAGTGAACATACGTATTGTGTGGCTGTCGCATTCAAAATGACTGAGCGAGTAGAGCAATGAATCTGCATTAAATTTTGCCTTAATCTTGAAAATTCCCCTGCGGAAGTTATTTGGATGATTCAGAAGGCTTTTGGGGACCATGCAATGAATGCAGCACAAATAAAAATGTGGCACAAATACTTCAAAGATGTTTGAAAATCTGTTGAAAGTGATCCACATTCTGGAAGGCTTGCAACAAGCAGAACACCTGAGAATGTTGAAGGTGTATGGGCTGCAATCAACAAAGATCACCGACTGACAGTGCGAGAACTAGAAGCTGATCTGGGGATTCCAAAAACTACTGTGTCCGAGATTTTGATGTAGGATCTTGGCATGAAACGTGTCACGGCAAAATGCGTTCTGTGGCTTCTGCTACCAGAGCAGAAGGAACATTGCGCTGCATTTGCTAGTGACTTGCTTCAAACCTCTACTAATGAACCAGATTTCCTCTGTCATAACTGGAGATGAATCATGGGTTTATGGCTATGACCCGGAAATGAAGGCCCAGTCTTCCCAGTGGAACTTGCCTGGTTCTCCATGCCTGAAGAAGGCGTGGCAAAATCTCAGCAAGATCAAGACCATGCTAACTGTGCTTTTTGATTGGGAAGGTGTTGTCCATCATGCGTAGACTCCTTCAGGCCAAACAATTAATAAGGAGTACTACCTCAATGTTTTGTGTCAGAAAGGTGCAATGCGTTGAAAACTGCTGCAGCTATGGGTAACTCGTGATTGGCAGCTTCACCGCAACAACGCACCCACCCATGCATCATGTCTCCTGCAGAGTCTTTTGGCAAAATGCCCAGGTGACTCAGCCACCCGACTGTCCAGATTTGGCATCCTGTGACTTCCGGCTTTTCTCAAAACTAAAATCACCTTTAAAGGGAAGAGATTTCAGACAGTCAATGAGATGCAGGAAGATCTGATGAGGCAGCTGATGGTAATTCTAACAAAGGATTTTGCAGAGCGTTTTGAACAGTGGAAGAGATGCTGGGAGAACTGTGTGAGGTTCTAAGGTGCCTACTTTGAAGGGGACTGAGGCATCACTGTCCTGTGTTTTTTATCTTGTATTTTCTTCAGTAAATATCTTCATTTTTCATATTACATGACTGGATACTTTCTGGACACACCTTGCATAGTGTGTACATTTTGGGACTTTAAAATAAGAATATTGCACAGCCATGCCATAATGGCCAGTGATTACAATATTTTCAAATATTAATAATGATTAAGTTAAAATTAAGGAGTTATTATAAGTACTGGACTCACTTTTTTAGTGATTAGTTAAAACTCATTATATCTAATAACGTAAATTATTCTCAAGTATTATTCAAATTTGTTATTAGTTACTCCATGGTTTTCTTGAAAGTACCCAGCAATCTTTGTTCACTAAAACATATTCATCAAGCTAAATAAATTAATAAATTTGTTACCTTTTCTGATAATTTCCTTAAGAAAGATTAGCTAAAAATTTCTTCCAAAGTGAAAAATAACATAAGTTAATATAAATATTGGAAGTCTCCCATTTTGAAAGTTCTCTTACATTAAAAAAAAATCATTTTAACTCTTTATTTTTCCTGAAGCCAGCCAATCATATATTATGTATTATTACTAGTTATTCTAGTAAATATAATTATTAATTTTTCTAGTAGTTAATAATTATTCAATCCACAAATACTTATCATGTGTACAACAAATTGTAGGTATTATAGACATAAAGACAAAAATATGATATTTTCTAAGTGTCAGTGGAAAGATAGAAATGCAAACACACTTATTAAAACACTTACTGCTTTAATAAAGGTGTCTCAGAAAGCAGTAGGAGCATAGGAGAAGGCTTACTAAGTTAGAATGGAGAAATTCATTGAAGTTGTTGTAATTCTGTGGATAGTTACATCACTCTTTTGAAAGCCATTTTATATTTGTTGCTATGTTTACAAAAATAACCTGAGCAACTGGTGACAAGTGACTATTATACTTTTACAGAGACTAAAGACAAATGCTGTAACAATATGGACTCATCTGGGACATTGAACAGTTGTTTTGGCATCATGTAGATCAAAGCTGCATCACCATCTTGCAGAAAATTTCAAGGAGAGTTTTAAGAACCACGTATCAAATCAAGAAGGCAATAGAAAAACAATATTCTACTTTTTCTAAAAAAAATAGATTTTAGAGTCTGTCAAAAATAAAATGAAAATTCAATACTAGATCCAAGAGTACTGTTTGACAGTGTTAAAAGGTTTTAGGGATTAGGCAATTAGGTATTTGGTAACTTTTTTTGTGGGGTCAATCCAACCGCTTTAAAGAAATGGATATCAAGAATTTGAACCAAATAAAAAGGAGCACTATTCTGATAAAGAGGTGGAAGAGTGAAGTTTAACCTCTCTGAAGTCATGAAAGTACCTGTGAGTGGTATGCTAGAACCAGCTCAGACTGGCTCATGTGACTCTGTTGTGTGCATCTCTTCCCAACTTTGCGTTCAGTGATTAGTAGATTGTAATCCATTATAGTGGGAGTGTTTGCACTATGGAACCTGGGAAAGGCTACAATCAGGGCTTCTTTTCTGTTTTCCAGAAAGCAAGAGTTAAAAATCTATTAATACCAGTTCAGCACTTACTACTGACTGTGGAATATGAGGGCACTGAGGAACAGAACTGAGAAAAATATCTGTCTAGTGCAGTATCTTCATGTTACACCAAGGAACTCAAAGATAGAATAAAATTCTCTGCAGATTAATGTACTGTGACATACTGAATAGACGTTTAGAATAGACAAGTGATGATGTTATGAGTTGAATCATATCTACCAAAATTCATATGTTGAAGCCATAATCTTCCATACTTCAGAATGCAACTGCATTTGGAAATAGGGCCTTGAAAAAGGTGATAAAGTTAAAATTAGACCATTAGGGGTGGACCCTAATCTAATTTGACTGGTGTTCTTATAAGAAGAAATTGGAACACACGAAAAGACACCAGGGAAGGTCCTGCACAGAGAAAGACCATGTGAGGACACAGCAAGAAGGTGGCCATCTACATGTCAAAGACAGAGTCCTCAGGAGAAACAGACACTGTTAACATGTTGATCTTGGACCGTGCTCCACCCCCCAGCCTCCAGAACTGTGAGAAATCAATTTCTGTTGTTTAAGCCACCCAGTCTGTGGTACTTTGTTATGGCAACCCTAGCATACTAATACAGATGCTAAGGGTGGTTGCCCAAAAGCAGTTTAACACAAAAATTGACAAGCAGAGAGATCGCGAAAAATCATAATTTGGCTTTACCAAGGGTGTGTCTGATCATTGTTGTACCAGTGGCTCTAAGTTGTAGAAGCCTCGTTTTCATACATGTGGGCATACAGTCAAACAGATGAGTATACCAAAATTGGTCTCTGTCCTCTAGAAACCAGAATTGATTCTTAATTCTTTTACTGTTCTTTAAAAAATAGCAGGCATTTCATTGCACCTAGCTAATCTTGCAGTAATTTGGGGGACATATTTTTTTCTGTGATTCAGAACAGAATGACCAGATTCTTGGTTTAGTAAACAGGCAAATCATTCACCAGAAAAGCATGCACATGTTTGAGAAATTCTCATGGATTTTATGTGCATGTTTGGAAAAAAAAAAAGGTGAAGTATGTTCATCTACTTCCTGATCACAAACTGTATGATTTCATTTGACAAATATTGCCAGTTACTTGAAAAAATTGTATTGCTCCTGATTCATCACAAAATTCTCACTCTTGGGGCATCAATTATTGAAATGTTTTCCTTCTTATTCATACCTAGATTTTATTTACATATTCTCACTATCTTACTATCTACCTCCCCACCGCTGTGTTTTACAGCTTCCTCCTCTTAACCTTTCTTGTTTTTCATTTCCTCTGAAATGATGCTTCTTGACAGTAGTGAAGAAACTGATCTCTGCTATTTTTGATCTAGCAGAACATATTTGAGTGTATCAGCTCAACAGCTGAAGATAAATCATCTTCCTCTTATTATTAAGAAAGCTTTAAGAAGTATTTACACAGCAATAGAACTAGAATCCGGGCAACTATTAATAGTAAAATGGCAAATCACTGTTATTTTCCCGAATCTGAATACAAGCAGTGTATTTGCAAAGGCATGATATTACTAGAGGTAATCATTAGTGAGTTGTGTTTATTTGTACCTTAATGTGTGATTTTCCACATGTTTAGTGGTTACAGGGCCCTTTGACAACAGTATGCCATTTGACCTTCTTATTTGATGCTCAGATTCTTGAATTCTAAACATTTGATTTACAAAGTTCAATGTTGAATGTATGTTTATCATTCTGAATACATTTCTTCTGGGATTAAAAAATTCAGAGGAACAATACCTAGAAACATATTTCCGACTATTAATATTGCTTCTGATCTTATTCATTTCATTGTAATGTACTAGCATCAATGTTTTAGAGAACAACTATATATAACACAATAATTTCTATATAATTGATAATTATTATAAAAAGTTTGATTAGAAGATATGTGCCCTTCTTGGTAGGTATTTCTCTAAAATGTTAAAATTTAAAACATCGAGACATGTAAATGGTATTTCAGAGTAAAGGAGTATTGGAGATTAGCAGTGCATCAGCTGTTCTTTGTTTCTTGATTTGGTTTTCTGTTTTTTTCTTTGTCATTTGGAGGAGCAACAGAACCGCTGTACAGTGTTTCAATAGAAATAGAATGAAGCTTTTTTTATCCCACTAAATAATTCTTAGACAAGGCCTGAATATTTAAGCATAAACAGTATTCTAATACGGAATTGTTAAATTGAAAATTATTACATTTTTTTTTAGAATAAATGTATATAAACACCTTCTTTTCCCATGAAGAAAAGAATAGATATATTCACCACTTACGAAACATCTCTCCTCTTATGTATAGTTTTCTTTTATTTACAGGTATAAATTTTACTTTAGAGAATTTTATTTTTAAAACGTAATGTGTATTCTAAGTTGTAACACTGAGAACCTTGTTTTGTTGTTAAATAGAGATTTTAGCAAAAGTGATAAGACTTATATTGAGATTTTCCAAAAATTTTCAGAAAAACAGACATTTGGATGAGAACAGGATTCAAAAACTGATGTTCTGATACTCAGTTTTGCACATTAAATAGGCAGTTCTGGGGCTTTTCAAATGTAATATTTATAGAATGTCTTCTTTTGAGACATTCCAAACTCCAAATTCTTAACAAAAATGATTTTACTAAGTCCACATAAAGTTACATTTTTTTAATTCCAAGAATATACTGTATATGTGGAAAACTGAGGAGCTGAAATATTTTATGTTGAAATTGCATGGCAGAGTCATTGACAGTTGCCAAAGAACTGAATTGCTTTGTCTTTTGAATCTTTCAACTAAGAAATGTGCACCAGCATCCTTGGAAGTGATATTAAAGAATTGCGAAACAAAAACCAAAACCTTTAATTTGTTTTCTTGACTCTTGTCATTTCCCTGCATAAAACAGCAATGGATTAATTACAATAAAATGGAATAACCTTCTCTTGTTACTCGATTAAAATGTAAGACTCCATAACTTATTTTATAACCACGCATCATTACTTATCATATTCTGATTGAAGAAAAAACAGTAAATATTTAGAGAGGTATTTAAAAATTAAAAATTAAAAAGTTTACTAAACATTTTGCCTACCAAAAGATGTCTGCACCTCAGAAATGTGATAAGAATTTGGAAAAACGCCCCACAGAGTTGATCTTTATAAATATCACATAAGTCTGTAGAATTTAGAATTTTATTTTATGCAATTTTTAAATTTTCCCTTTTAATTTTTGACTGTAAAAGGAAATATATCCTTGTTAAAATAAAATCAGATAGCCCAGTAATGTATGTAGTGCATTGTGAAATTATCCCTCCCACCCCCTCCATTTCTGTTCTAGAGATACCCACTATTCGACATTTGTTGTGTATTATGCCAGATATTCTTTCCTTATATAATCAAATCAAAATTTAAAAAACTGGACCATCGTATATATACCTTTCTGCTGTTCTCTTATTAAACATATAGCCATATAGAATGTCTATCATTTCATTCTGGTACATGAAAACAAGGTACCTCATTCTTTGAAATGGTCTAACAGCATTTCATAATACGACTATGTCATCATTTATGAACCAATTCTTTATAGGTAGAATGGTAGATATTTAGGTTGTTTCCAATTTTAATTCACTTTCTAGGGGAATTGTTGTAAAAGATATGCTTTACTTAAGCTGGAGTATTGGTTATTCAGATGAAAAAAACACTAATCTAGGAAATTCTCACTGTCTAAAGCCAGAATAAAAAAAATTGAGATCTAAGTGTTCTGTCATATTTTTTAATATCAGTCTGTAACTGTGTAGTACATTGGAAAGGGCTATAGACCTGGAGCTAAGAGGCCTGGGTTTTTTTTGAACCCTGTCACTTATCAATTGTATGACATCGGGCAAACTAACTTCCCTGAGGCTTGTTTTCCCATCCGTAAAATGATGGGTATGAAGTAGATGGTGTCTAACGAGTCCAAAAACTCTAAACAGATTCTGTGCTGCGATTGTCAAAAACTATGCAGTCATCACTGGCTAGGTGAGATGAGGATTCCCGAGAAAAACAGTCACCCACCATTTTAGGTTGCCGATTATGTGGTAGAAAAAGCTGATGAAAATCATGACATATAAATTATGTTTTGAATAATAGCCAGAATTTATATCCCTCTGCATGCGTATATTTGAGCCATTCCTTGCCTTATACTCTATACTACAGATAAATGTGGGAGAACTCAGACTCGATTTTCCTAGAAGAGAGACACCGTACTCTGACACAGCAGTTTAATACAATCATGGTGCAAGAATTTTGAAACCTTAGTCAGCCTTGGATTGACCAGGTTCTCTCAGAACCTTCCTTGTTTGGGTAGATTCTTGATACTAGAATTGAATTAGGACAGAGCGTTTAGAGTATAGGGCACTAAGGAACAGCTTCTAGAGATTCTGCCCCTAGAGAATGCACTGAATCGATGAGAGACACTTAAGCGGTTGGCTGTCTGTCTGTGGCTTAGGACGGATTCAGGGACCCAGTGTTTACTCCTGACTCTTCTCCTGGTTTGCTGGATGATCTATTATTAGACCTGAATAGTTAAGTGAAGAACTGCCAAATAAGTTGATCCTTTCAAATAGGAACATGGGAATAAGTGATTCTGATCACTTTGTTATTTAGTTTGATTAAAATTAAAATGGACTTCTTGTGAGGATTCCTTTAGTCATACATGCCAGACACAATCCTATGGTGTCTGTGTCTTTGTAATAGCAACAAATATTTTACGTGTAAAGACTCTTCTTACAAAAGTGTGTAAAACACTTGGAGGCATGTTGCTACAAGGAAGTATTAAAGTGTTACGATATTTTTTTTTTGTTATTAAGTCTAAAGTGACTATCTGAAACCAAGCTAAGATGTGAATTGAAGGACGTTCCCTTTAGTGGCAGACAGGTCATCTACTTTAATTGTAAGCACCCAGTGCCCAGGACTATTCTTACTGATGTCCTCGATGGTGCGTGGTTTTATTTGCTTTATGTTGCCTTTCCCCACAACATATACTTCAAAATCAATTTTCTTAATGGCAATTCATACACGGTGTATTTAATAATGCCATTAATCGCTCTGTTACTAATTGTTTCATTACCTTTCTCATATTAGCAACTGCGAACACCCAACATTATTTATCAGATATAGGAGTGCCCTCTCTCTCCTGGGCGGTGATGTTTACTTAGGAAAAGAAATGAAATCCTTTAACAGGATTCCTGCCTTTCCCCATAACTCTCACTCTCACCTGGGGTGAAGGCCAGCCCTAATTTCTAAAATAATTGCCATAAACATAGTTTATATATACAAAGAGCCCATGAAAATGGCTTCAGTGTTGATCCTCACATTAATCCCGTTTTTCTGCTCTCAGAAGAAAAACTAGCATTATCCTATATAAATAATTTACACAAAGCCGTTCGGCAGGGGAATGGGGTGGTGATGGTGGTGGATTATTTAAGAACTCTGATAGGCCAAATTACTTATTCTGGTAGAGGCTAGAAGATTTTTAATAAGGTTTCTGCATTTGTTTTAATCATTTCCATAATAAATATAGACCAGAAATCCATATCTTTTAAAATGTGTGACTTTAAATAAAGAATTTTGCATTTCAGTATCAATAATAGTGTGAAAGCTTCATAGGAATTCACTGTCTTTGATAAAAAACTAAAATGACTACGAGCCGTGTGTGTTTTAAATGTTTTGCTATTCACCTGCACACAATGATTTCTTTAGTCTACCTTCTTTCTCCTTTTGGCAAGTTTAATTTAATATGAATTATCAAAAAAATCTCAGCTCTTCATAAAACAAATTTATCTCTTTGCATTTATATATTGCCTTGGCTAGCAATCATTGTTTAATTAAAAAAAATATTTAGCACTGTCACATTGAACATTCTCAGACACCTGTGCCTAGTTCTAACTAACAAGCTATATTTTACATCTTTTGAGAATCTTGATTTTAATACAGGCACCACTACCAATTCTGGGTCAGACGGAATGAATCCGTTTTCTCAGCAAGATTTAAGCCTTCATGCCCCCTGTTAAGACTCATGCTATGCGCAGGGCTGGTCCTGTTTATGACAGATGCAAACCTGTTTATGACAGATGCAAATTATACTCAACATCTTTTGTATTTTACAATTTATAATCAGGTACACGTCCTCCAAATCCAATTCTTTCCTTTAAAGCCCCAAATTCTGGACACTTCATAAAGCAAAAAGCTTGCTGCCACCTTCAAGGAACTCAAACTATCTGATTTTTTTATTTGCTGCTGCCATTAGATTGAAATGATTTTTCTTCAGTTTGCTCAAAGCCAGATTTAAAGTCAGGTCCCAGAGGTAACAGGAAAGTCGATCCCCTAAGCTACTCAGTCGTTGTTTGCTTTTTTTACATGTAATATCCTACTTCTAAGCCAGAATATAATTTAAAATACAAAACACACTCTACATAAATATGTCCTTTAGAAATTTTGTAATCTGACATTTAATAGAAGTTAACTAAGTGCCTTATATCACATTTGTTGAGGAAAATGGAGAAATTATAAATATCCTTCAAGACAATTATTTCTTAATAGCTTTCTACATATTTTTAATGCTACACATTTCCTTACTACTTCAAATCAATAACACTATGTGCTGCTTTTGAACATAGACCTGCCAGATTACTCATTTGCAATGCACCTAAATAAGCCTAAAAGCATCTTGAACACTTCATACATTACGAGCTTCTGAGAACCATTCAAAGAGCTCAGGTTTGCAGCCACTTTCTGTTTGTTGGGGAACAGCAAAGGGTTACTTCAGCTCAGGCGCTGCAAGTACCAGCAACAGGAATCCATTGGCTTTAATTTGTCCATGTCTTTCATTTGATACTACCAGTATTAATAGCTTTGCAAGGAAATTCTGCAGTCATTAATCATAATAATTAATCAGATCCAATTATATTGCATATAAATGCGAACAAATTGCTGAAAAAATAATGATCTATCACCAACATGTCACGAGGAAAAAGAGACTAAAATAGTAATTAGAAGCAGAGATTTAGTTGTGTATGAGTGCCCTGCAACTGATTTTAACTGTATGATGATCCGATGATGTAATTAGTCGAAAGTCTAGCAGGCCTTTTTAGCACACCATCTAATGACTGTGCAACTGGAGAAAATAAGGTCCACTTTTCTACGGGATCGTTTCTGCATTTGCGCCTAACTTTGCACTTCTGGATAAAGGAGATCCACTGCCCTTAGTGTTCTAATACTGGCAATGAAATTGTTCCTGCATGAGTTTTCTAGGTTTTTAATGTCTATTTTTAAAGTAATGCTGTTTGTTAATTGAAGATTACTCAAGTTAGGAATTAAGATATTCTATATGGCATTTTTTTTCATTTTACTCTTGTTATCATAAAAATGTGTAACATAATTCAAATGAAATATTTTGGTTATAGTAAGTTAACACACTGCAGGTAGCATGTATGTTAGCTATTTTCACCTGTCTTCTTTCGTTTGAACTGAACTTAAACATTTCAGAAAATGGAATTACTCTGTTTTCACTTCAGTTAGCACTCTCTGGAGCACTGGCAGATTTTATCAGAAACCATTTAAAAATGTATGTGTGTATGTGTATAAATTCTTCTTCAACAGATTCTTAAACCTGACCAAAGTAAATTGCTTAATGTAAGTTATTCATGAAATAATTTTAATATGTCTCATTTCTTTTTATTGTCACCCTTGTGTCATAAGATAGAGCTTCCAACGTAGTGTTATGTACATGCATAATTAGCACTAGTTTATTATGTGGCCAAACATGTATTTTTAAACCTTTCAAAATATTTTCTGGTTCCACTCACAGATTACACATGAAATGGTTAACCAAAGATTGATGAGCAGTTTTTATGATAGGTTTGCAACTTGAAAATAAATGTTAGGTTCATCATAGTTTTCAATACTAAGCACTGCACTTTACCGTCTTTGATCTCAGTGTTGTGACTACTACAAAGAAATAAAACCTTATCTTACCTTTTCCAGCATCTACTGCAGAAGACCTCAATAATGCATAAGAACATCTGGAAGTACGGTAATTTCAGCTATCAGAGATAAGAATTGACACAGAACAGGTAAACCCTACAAAGTCATCATGTTGAAATGAACTGATTAAGGTTTAGTAACATAAAACATCATGTATAGTGTTTCCATGCTTGCTACATCCTGCTATTTTATATTAAAAAAGGAATGTCAATTATATATATTTAATAGGTTGATTAGCTGGTAGCAATATTATATTTTACATAAAGAGACAGAAATGTCTGCAGATCTATTGCCATACACATCTATTTAGAGTTAACTGTGAGTTCATAGAAAATACATGGGCATAGTAAACAGGGTTTTGAAATGACAATTTTTTACTGGTTGCAAGTGCTAATTGCTAGTTTCTCAAGGGTATAGAATTAATCACCTGCTAGATTTACAGTCTCTAGGTTGAGACCTGAGGATGGAGGCAATAAGAAAAGCTCTTGAGGGACATATCATATGGTGATTCTAAATATCAGTCTCTATGCATATGTAAATTGGTAACAAAGTTTTTTCAAAGCTCAAGTATGCTAATTTCAAACAGGCAAGACTAAAGCTAGCTTTTAGCAGCTGTTTAACGTCTGCCTGTGGGTGGTAGAGAGAGCTTAAAATACAAGCAAACAGTGGTGCATAAGTAATTAAGCAACATTTTGCTGGGCATAAATAATTCTGTTTATATTGCTCTTTTGAAGAGTATAGAATACAAAATAACAGATCAAGTGCACCTTTGGTCACCAGAGGTTAACTGTTTTTCCTCTTTACCTTTTCTTCGGTTTTAGACAATTTAAGGGAAATAAATAACAAAGTCTGGTGCACAATCTTTTATAACTTTATAGGAAATAAAAGTATTTAAGGTGGAGAAAAAACCCGGTTACAGAATCACTGCACTTGTAGTACATTATATTGTTTTGTGGTGTATTCCTCTAACAGTTTATCAGAAGAAAATGTAATACCTAATTGTAGATCTATTTATTGCCATTTTAACTTGCAGAATCATTGAAAGTGGAGTTTGAGTTGTTTGCTAAAATGGAAAAAAATCAAACTTTTTTTCAAAGTCCACAAAAGGGAAATGTCTTCAATTTTTCAGGGCCAATTTTCATTGTCCCAGGCATTAAAAATAAATAGATAAATAAATAAATGATTCACCTAGAGATTATTGCCTAAAAATAAGGACTGCTTAAACTAACGTACTGCATATTGGATAATCATGTAATTTGAACAGCTCTTGCTAAGCCAGTAGAACTGTCTAAAAGCAAAAGAAAAGCTGGTATATAAAAAAAATGCATTTGATTCAATAAAAACCTTGAAATTGACCAGAAGGAAGATGAAAGATTTAACACGATTTAGAAATACCTAGTCTGGAAAAAAGGATTATAGATACTAACTGTGAAAAGAGTCAGGGGTTTAAACTTTGTTTGCTTTAAATATTCATGGTTTAAGGAGTTAATGGTGAAAGGAAGTACTCAGTTGGGTATCAGATCTTATAAAGGGCTTTATAACACATAAGAATGCTAGGAAGGCAGGAGCAGCCATTTATGTACAGGATTGCTATTTCTCTTTGCACTGAAGGAACAGGTAAATGAAACAGGATTGGGAAAATACCTCCTTTTATTCATCCTCTACATTCTAAGACAATATGTAAAATTTGATGAAATAAAAGAAATCTTATTTTTCTCCTGATATTTTAAAAAAATTTTTCTAATTTATTATTATTATTATTTTTAACTTGCTATGAGGTTGGGTTTTAAAACCACATGGCCTCAGTAGAAGAGTTGATAAGGCAATGGAATGTGGGCAGACATGATACACAGTCGGGGGTGATCCGTGGTCTTTCTCTGTGAAAGATCCGGATGCTCTGCAATTTGTTCTTCCTCTTCCTCTTCTGCAATACGTGGGTATTAACATCTGTTCCAGTCTCACTAACAAAACAAAAAGATGAGATTCAGTTAAGTGATTGGAGAATGATCATTTCTTTGGGACAGTATTCTTTTTTTTTTTTCTTTCTTAATTTATAACTTTTTAATTTTTTTAAATTTCAAAATATTAAGAGGGTACAAATGTTTTTGTTACCTGGCTTGAGTTAGGGCTATAATTGTGTCTATCACCCAAATAGCATTCATTGTACCCAGACAGCATTCTAAAGCTTCTCAGGTTCCTGGAACATCTCATTCTGGTTCACTTGGTCGAGCAATTCATTCTCTAAGTACCTCGCCAGTGGGCATAGACCTCAGGACCTCATTTATGGAGGAGGGATGAGCCAAGCAAGCAACAGGCTCCATACATCTACGTAACAATAGTAAGATTTGTTTAGAAATTCTGAGAAAAAATGGATAACACAGAGTCACCACTACTCAAAGTAGCAGAACTGATGTTTTTACCTTAGCTGTTATTTCCCTGATAAATCATAATAATTGTCTATGTATATCCTGAATAATGATCTTAGAGGGCCCTTGCTTATGTATGATTAGGTAAGAACTTGCATATTATTATATGTTATTAGGTTAATATGAATGTTGACTATGTACGGTATGATCAGAAAAGAAGTTTAAATATTGTTTTAGTAGATTTGAAATATTCTGCTTTGCCATACACTTTCTTTCTTTCTTTCTTTCTTTCTTTCTTTCTTTCTTTCTTTCTTTCTTTCTTTCTTTCTTTCTTTCTTTCTTTCTTTCTTTCTTTTTTTTTTCCTTCAGGGTTCTGTGTGCTGTGTAGTATCTCTTGTCACTTTGGATTTTTGGACTCACATATGCCCTGATTACTCTGTCCCACCAAGAATGGACAGTTACTGAAAAAGAAAAGTAACATTGGAAATGGAAGTGCATTAGTTTGGGTTGCTACGGATGTACCATGAGAGCTTTGTCCTGCACCTCCTCACTCATTTGTTAGTGGAGGCTAACTGTTTAACAGGTTAGATACTTTACTGTAATTCATAAATAATTTTTTTTACATTTTTATTCTCTGTAAAGGTATGAAGGCAGCCAAGTTTAGACGTTTGAGGACCAGATTAGTTTTTCATTTGTATTTACAAAACTGTTAGTGCTTATTTGGGCAAAAGTATTATAATTTTTTTCAGAATGTTGAAAAAATTGATACAGATCTCAAAGGTGTGATGAACTATGATCAACTCATCTTGTTCCATAGACTAAATTAATATTGACCTACAAGGTATGTGGGAACAGTGTATAGCCAACTAGGAGGGGTCCTAAATCCTGGCCAAGCACAGTGGCCCATGCCTATAGTCTCAGCTACTTGTGAGGCTGAGGCAAGAGCATCACTTGAGGCCAGGAGTTTGAGACCAACCAGGGCAACATAGTGAGACCTCATCTCTACAAAAAATAAAAAAAAAATTAGCCAGGTGTCGTAGTGCATGCCAGTGGTCCTAGCTTCTTGGGAGGTTAAGGCAGGAGGATCACTTGAGCCCGGGGATTGAGGTTGCTGTGAGCTATGATTATTCCACCGCACTCGAGCCTGAGTGACAGAGTGAGACCTTGTCTCAAAAAATAAAATTAGAAGTTCTGAAATATGGAGTTTTATCCCAGAGTTTAAATCCAGTACTAAGTAGGAAGGATCTGGAAGATATAATGTGTATAGATAGTCAATTCCAGATAATTATCATGAACATTATGGGACCAGAAAAGCCTAGAAAATAATTCTAATCCCAGGATAGAGGCTGATTTTTTTCTATAAACTTTGATGATTTTTGTAGTGTATTCACAGGTACACACATACTCTCACACACAGAGCAGCAGAACCTCTGCAGGTATTTCTTCTCTAAGGGTGAGTGAAGCAAAGGGTTCCCATATGTGTAACAAGTCATGATGTCAGAAAAGTCTGTATTGCATCCCAGTTTGTGCTCAGTGCTTTATCTCATCACAAGGAAATGATGAAATTTACTATTCATTTATTCACTCACTAAGCCACGGACTGTTTACTTAGAAAGCATTGGACACTGTGGAAGTTACTGCAGATGCAAAGATGTATAAGACACAATAAAACACTAAGATTAATAAATATGGAAATACTGAAAAGTCAGATTTGAGTAGCATTCATCACTGGCAGGTATCTCACTCCATTCTCTGACTTTTTGAGCCAGCATTATGGTGGACATTTAGAATATACACAGAATACAATATATCTGTGAATGCAGAGTATCTGATTGCAAGCTTTCCCTTTCAGCCACTCTGCAAAATTCAGACAACTTACTTTGTCATATTCTTCGGAAATGATTGCATGCATATATGCTTATATGTACATGTTGTTAAATATTTACTATTAGATTATAAAAACTTTGAATATATGGAATATACTCATTCCTAAATGGTACCACATATGCCCACACCCACTGCTCCCAGTGATCATTCAGAAAATTTTTGTAGCCTATTGATGAAAACTACCTGGTTCAGAATGAACTTTTGTCTTATCGTTGTCCTAACACGTAGACTAACTTACTTTGTTCAAGTTAAAGCAATTGAAATTCCAAAGTTCCTCTGTTCCCAAACTGCTGATTCAAATGAAGGTTGCATAGCTTTCTGCATTCAGAAAGACAATTTCAATTTGTGAATCACTTAGTAATATTTCTCTCTTTTACACTTGGAAGCAGGACTCTTCTGATTTGTTTTGAAGGTGTGCTACTGTGGAAAAGATAATAATTATATATTGTGGAAGAGTTTGTCTGGGAAAATTGGTGGGGTGATAAGTTCTGGCGGGAGAGAATAGAGAAATGACCAAAAAGATATGAGTATCTAAAAGAGGAGAAATCCTATTTTCCTAAAGCAATTAAACTCTTTTCCAGTTATAACTCAGACCTTTTTGACGAGCAAGGGAAATTTGTTTTATTAACTTCCTTTGAACATACCTGTGTTCCTCTTTCTTTTTCTATTTCTGATTATAGTCAGCACATAGAGTTAACAGACATTGGGACCAAACATGATAATGACATTGACAAATCATGTACTAATCCAATTATTTTGAGAGAAAAATGTTCTTTATGCATTCTGTCTTTATATAGAATATACACAGAATATGTACATTCTTGGGAATTTAGTTTTTAAGAAAAAACTAAAATCTATCTTGCTGTCTTTCCAATCAGCCCAAATCAACAGCTATAGAAAGGGTAGTGTCAGAGCAAGGGAAGATCAGAATTTCTTATTGAAGGCCCTGAAGCCTGCAGATTACATAGGATACCTCTAACCTGGAATCGTCTCATCTGCATTCCCTCCCCTGGGCTGTCAGCCTGATAGGTGTACCCACACTATAAAACACTCATCCTTGCTTTGCTTTCTGAACTGAGATTCTTTTGAAGGCATCATCAAATCTGTTGACTATACCTCATGCTAAGGGAACATTAGTTCTAAACAGAATGGTTCTAAACAGAACCATTTCAGTATTTGTGTTTTTCATTTTATTTGTTTTTCTTCATAGCTTTTTATGGAGATGATTGTACAATGTTGAAATCAACTGCAGCTGAGAAAGTTCTCTCATTATATTTACTAATTTATATAGCAACCAAAAGGTAGAAGGGAAATAAAGCAAAAACATATTTGGTAATTTCATGAATTTAAAAACTAGCCCTGGGGGAAAATGCATCACTTTATATTTTGTATCACTGCTGTGTTTAAGAAACCTAAAAATGGGAATTTCATATTCTCATATTTTGACAAGTACTTTACATTTGCTTGAATAAATATTTTACTATGAAAGGAATATGATTAAAAAGAAAAGAACCCCCACACTATTAACTTCTCAGGAACATTAAAGCAGTAAAAGTACACATTCCATAAGCCAAGGGATGCAGCAGCATTCAGTTAATTCAACCAATCCTGGAAAGAGATTTTCTTTCTTATTTTTAAGCTCTAAGAAACCCTGCACTTGAAGAAAGGAGAGATGTGTTCAAACTGTCATATTGACATGGCAGAATTTAGCTCTTTTCTGAAGAGCTTCCATGTCCCAAGAGCATAAAGACAATAGTACACTATATAGAGAGCCAATAAATCAATTAGCTTTAACAGCCAGAGTTCAGGAAATGCATTTATTCTCTTCGATGAAAACACGGCTTTTCCTTGTAGCTATACTTCATACTGTTAAGGTCAATTTTTCACGTGGAAATTATATTTAGTGGCTGAAAAAAAATCACTCATAAATTTTGTAAAGCAAAAAAGAAGCACTTACTAATGTAGGAGAACAAGTTTGTTTTATTTATAATTATCTATCTTTAGAGTAATTGAGATTCTAAACAGCAGCTAATAGCCTCACTGTCTCAAATTACTACTGCCTGTAACTTTACCTTGCCAAATATCAAAGAGCTTTTCAATTGCAACACTACTACTAAAACCTGGGTCATTTTCTAGCAATTAATTGGAAGAGGTGATTAATAGCTTAATAATGGGTTGCTCTGTGTTTAAAAAGTGCAGGGGACGTGCATAGGAAAGGAATATGTAATTTTGTATCCCTGAAACATAACCTAATTGAAAAATCAGCAGTTGGTCTTATTTACTTTAGGCTTGTATTTCCAAACCCTCTTTTGATCTACTCTGAGAAAATGTGTAAATCTGGAGAGTATTTTTTAATTAACTCCTTGAACATTGAACACGCTATGAATTTAAGGAACACAAGCCATTCCACGGCACCTGCTGTGCTTCAGTGAACTTCACAGGAATTCAAGGGCAATACGTGTCAAGTATCTATCTGGATGTGCAGACTGTGGTGCCCATTCAGCGAGTCACCCACTACAGGGCCACCCCTGAATTCCTATGGCGGGGAGCCTGTGTCCACTCTACTATGGATTCTTGTTACTTTCACCACAAACTTAGTGATTGTAAAATCTGGCTGTAGCCTATCATAATGTTCTTCCAGAAATATCCATCGCAACAGTCACTGCAATTTAGTGAGTTCGTTAAGCTAAATGTTCGCAGTGTTCTGAGACTAGGTTCAAGGAAATGGCAAGTTGACTAGTCAGAAGGAGAGTAGTTCAATGGGGGGAGGGGGCCTCATAATAAAGGTAAAGGATGAGATGAGCAGACAGAAAGGGACCAGGACTCATAGGTCCAACTCATTCCAAAATCAGGTGGATCCATGACAAGATGTTTGGATATGAAACTCTCCGATATTTTTTCATCATCTGTTGCAATTGCTGTAGATGTTCATGTGTTTTTCCCTTACGTTGTTAGAAAAAAGTCAAGAATAAAGCTCTGGATTTCCCACTATTTGTTTCACATTATATGTTCCTGCTTCTCATTTTAGTCCAATCTTATCCCAGTTGCACCTAGAAATATTGAATTATTTGTTCCCCATTGTCTTTACATAATGACTTAATACTATAGGAAGTCAGGATTTTCGCTACTACCTGGCACTAGTTTCATGAGACCAAACATAAAATAAGAAGGAAAAGAACATAAGAAATACAGAAAACTTCCTGAAAATGACAGTGCCACTTCTCTAGCTCCCACAAATCCAGGTATCTATTCTTGAAGTAATTTTTCCAGGTTCAAGGCATCAAATAAAGACCCCACTGGTCACAGAATTTTCCTTTCAATTCTTTCCACATTTATTGGGAACTATATAAGGATAAAGGGAAATTACGAAAGTTAAAACAAAAAGAACTTGGTCTCCTATCACTAAAAGGCACACAGTCAGACAAATTTAGTGGATTGTAATGAAGACGGAGCAGCATGCCTGTGGTGGGCAAAGCCAGTCACCTGAAAACAAAGACAAGAGAGGCATTATGAGATTGTTATCCGCTCCCAAACAGGGCCCTGCTTATTCTCAGAAGTCAAAGGCTAGACAAGGCCTGAATGAACAGAAAATGGTTCAGCTGGAAGGAGGCCAACTTATACCTTGGAACTTCCTGCTGGGCAGGTAGCCCGAAGCTCTTGTAGTCCTGCCGCTCAGAGTGTAGGGCTCTGCTTCCAAGGTGAGGTGGGGGCTGATCAGCTCAGCCCAGGTAGTTCTTTTCTTGCTTAGCTTTTGAGGCTTTTCCTTGAAATAATAGATTATGACTCTTAATTTGCTTAATTGTCTTTGTACTCACAGCTAAATCTTCATATAACCTTCAAATAGTACAATTTTCTATGTCAACTTTATTTCTTGGTTCTTTTTCTCGCAGAGGGTTCCTTGTCTCAAATTGGGTTTTATGGTTTTCAGTCTAGGCCCATCTATAGCAATACTCATCTTTTGGAATTCCATTTATTTCTCTCTTGTTTTACTTCCTTAGTTTGGTGAAGTAAATCCTATAATAAACTTCTGAGAAAGAGCTCTTGGAAGGTAAGCTGTTTGACGCTTGGTCTGTTTGAAATATCTGTACCTGACCCTTACTTGTCCCATTGGTGGCTAGCTCTCTGTGTTTCTTCAGATAAATCTGAGACCCCTCTGATTCTTGTTTCCTTGTATATTAACTTTTGTAAAGGGGCATATTTGGTTTTTCTCTTGGGAAGCAATTAGAATCTAATTTTAATATGTGCCATTTTGAAATTTTATGATTTTACGCTTTGGCATGCATCTTCGCTTTGTCATTCTTCATATTTGGCACATGTCTGGAGATATATATTTTGGTTCAGGAAGCTTCCCTTATATATTTTTTTCTTAATAATTTCCCTATTATAATCTATCTTTTCTTTTCTTTTCTTTTCTTTTCTTTTCTTTTCTTTTCTTTTCTTTTCTTTTCTTTATTCTTTTTACACAAGATTGCACTCTGTTGCCTGTGCTAGAGTGCAGTGGCATCATCATAGCTCACTGCAACCTCAAACTCCTGGGGCTCAAGTGATTCTCCTGCCTCACCCTCCCAAGTAGCTGGGACTATAGGTGCATGCAACCACACTTGGTTAACATTTTAAAATTTATTTGTAGAGATGAGGTCTCACTATGTTGCCCAGGCTGGTCTCAAACTCCTGACCTCAAATGATCCTCCCACCTCAGCCTCCCAAAGTGCTGGAATTACAGGGATGAGCCACCATGACTAGCTTCATTATCTATGTTTTCTACTAGTCAGATATTATGGCCTCTAATTGTCTTACCTTTTCTCATCCAAGTCATCATGTTTTTTCTAAGATATTTCCTTGAGCTTGTATTTCAACTCTAATATTGTATAAATATTTTCATATTTTATGATTTCTATTGCCCGTGTCTTATTTTCTGATTTTTCAATAGCATTCTATTTCTATAGTTAATGAATACAGTATCACCTATTATTCTTCTAAGTATACTAATGACATTATTTTCACCACAATTTTCTTTTATATCAACATCATCTCTATGTCCATTTCCTATTTATTTTGATGCTCTCTTTCAAGATCTTTTGCAAATATCTGGTGATTTTCAGCTGTACTGCTTGGAAACTTACTGTGCACAGGTAAGACTGGCAATTGGCCACCTTCACTCTAGGGTGCACAGCCTGCTCCCCAGCCTGCTTGTGTTCAGGGCAGGTAAGAGACAATAAGCCTAGCTTCTGGAACTGAAAGTGGAATGAGAAGAGGGTTGAAGTATTACTCTACAATGTGTAGACTTTTACTTAGTCTCTTATTTACAATGTGGTACTTTTCCTCCACCATCTTTCATACTTGATGTCCCAAGATTTCTTTGTTTTGGTTTTGTTTGTTTTACTTTGTTTTTCCTCCAGAGTTTAAAATTCCCAGAATGGTGGAGATAGAAGTACAGCACTTGGCTGAAACAGGTGGGGACTGGGGTAACTTTTACGTAAACCGCCTATTTCCAGTCAGATACTTTGCCTTGTCAATTGTTCTAATTTAGAATGTTTGCCCTGTTTTAAATGTTGATACATTTGCGATGTCTTACTTTATTTGAAAAGTGCCAAAGGGATTTTCACTGAAATTCAGGGTAGGCTAGGCACTATTGTAATGTTATTTTCATGAATCTTTATAACAATGACATTAGTTAAGAATTATCATCTTTTAAAGATTAAATAATTTAAGGCTTAGAGAAGTTTCTTGAGTTGCACACGGTTTTACAGCAAGTAAATGGCAGAATCAGCATTTGTGTTCCAGTTTCAAAGACTCTGGAACACATTGTTTTAAACACTGCACTATAATGCCTCCACAACAACAACAAAAAAATATTTTTAATTGGGTTCAGAGCTGATTCTAGCAGGAAAAGACTCGATGGGCTATCAAGCTAGCTGGACTAGAAATGATAATGATTTTCTCTTGGCAAGGTACCATTTTTCCCTGTCTTTATCCCAGGGTCTCCATTGCCCCCCTCCATTCACCTTATTAAAACCTATTTTCAAAATTTTAGCTTACACTATTGTGTGAAGTATTGACAAAAACTTTAAAAATTACCCCTCCCAGGAGGATTTGAATGTTAATTAAAAAAATTCTTTGATGAAGCTCTAGCAATATTTCAGGAGGTAGAAGAGGACATATTTTGGACACAAGTTAATCACTGAAATAATGACATAGATGGACACCTATGCTGTTTACCTACAAGGCAGTTTATTGATGTTGGGAAAAAAAGTGAAGCAGTATGTTGTTATCACCTGATATCCCTTCATATCAGGGAGAGAGGGAGGCAGAGAAAGATGTACTTGGGATGCTGGCATGATAGGCCAGCTCTCAAGATTTGGTTCTTGTGATTGGGCTTGGGATGGGCAAAATATTTCATCTGAAGCAGCTAGGAAGGGGTAAAGTCAGAGTACGACGAAAAGCAAGTGGGAAACAGTGAATAGAATAGGTAGGAGAATGCACAGAGTATTCAGAGGTTAAGATCAGGTTATGGATGGTTTTATATTGCACCTTATTGTATAGCCAAGGGAAAGTGAATGGTAATTTTTGCACTTGGAATTTACAGAGCCAGACCTATGTTTCAAGGGATTTAATTTGGCGCAGATATCTTCCTAATCATTCTCTGCATTAAAATAGTTTAACTTGACAAGAGTATAAATAGAATTGAGTGAATGGTCAATTCTAGAGTCACCATAGATAGGATGACTATGATTCATTGCTCAACCAGAATACTTGTAAGACTAACAGGGAGGGGCTGGGGCAAAAGGCACAGGTAGGGAATCTCCCAGGCTCTTTGGAATGTGCAGCTGTCCCCCCTAGGGTGAAGCTGGAGAAAGGAGGTGGGAAATAGTACATAAAAAACTGTCTGAATAATTTCAGGAAGAGAAGAAAAATGGGAAGAATAATTAATCATTATAGTAAAATCTTTGGTTTATCAATTCCATATTTAAAGTTTTTGATAAACCAAAACATAACTTTTATCCTGATATAGATATTTTAGTTTTTAAAGATCTTACAAAATACATGAGTATGTGCTCTTATGAATCCATATGTTCAAGGATATTAAATGGCAACCATGTTTGATGATTTAAAAATTTTTCTTTTATTTGGTTAGAGAAATATATTCAATTTAGCTCCTCTAATAACCTGGCAAACAACAGTCTGTGTTTATTGCCTTATGTGTTCTAAGTGCTCCAAATACAGGCTGAATGATTATTTAGTGATATGGAGTACTATAAAAACTCTGTGAGATGCAAACATAATGCTTTGTTTGAAGAATAACTTAGCCATTTGAGAGACAAACTGCATTCAAAACACTTCCCTCTCTTTCATTTGAGCAGGGCCAACTTATCCATTAGGTACTGTAGACACAGCAGTTGGGCCGCCCATACTTTTAGAAGCCCATGAAAATGTTTTAATTTATTTTAAAATCTGAAGGAAAAGCAAAAAACTTTTAGGTAAAGAAAAATGTTTTAATATGTAATAACATTCATTTTATGTCAATTAGCAGTCAGAAAATATAATTTTTGATAATTTTTATGGAGAATGGGGTATACAAAAGCAAAAGTCCTTGGGATCTATAAAAGTCACTGAGTCAAAGTAAGCTAAAAAAAATCTGTTTCTTAAATAATCTTTAAAAACCCTGGCTTTAATAATCTTTTTTGTTCTTACCTAAGGTTTCATTTTAATTTGAGTATCTGGAGCAAGGTAACATGTTTTCTTTGGGAGTTGAAAAATCTCTAAAGATAATTTTTCTCTTTCCAGAAGTATCCTTATGTGTTTTGTGGGGAGGGGCTACTTTCATTTCTTAAACACTTTTCACTAATAGTGGCGAAGTCTCTCCTGGGGACTACTGAGGGCTTTCCTTGGGGAAAGGTGGAGGAGATGCCCTGAGGCTGGAAGCATCGGCTATGCCTCTCAGCTGGAAGCACAGGAAGAGAGAGGGACACTGGGTGGTAGTCCAGGTTTGAAAATGAACTTGGTGGGACCCCAGCTTCACATGGCTGGGCTTCATTTAATATAGGACCTGTCCAGGTGGCCACATTCAAGCATTTGCTAGTAGTTAATGAAGGCTATCATCACACATGAGGAATAAAACTAAGCACATGCCCCTGTTCCATTAACACTTCAATAGGATGCTGCAGTCTTTCTAACACCTATACACGTTGTATATACTATTTTTATCTCTAACTACCAAAAACACTATTAATACAAATAATATCAGTGAAAAATAATTTAAAATAACAATAATTAATGTATATCGGATCACATGCTATTAAAATGCATTTTCCTCAATCTTCATCATAATTCTGTGAAAGTTGTTGGAATGTCTACTATGTACCAGACTGTTCTAGACTATGGGAAGATAGCAAAGAACAGACTCTATCTACTTTGATAGAGTTAACATTCTACTAGGATAGTAAACGGACAAAGAAGATAAATATCAGATAGTGATAATCTCAATGCAGAAAATTATAAAAGAGTGATAGGATAGAGAACATTGGTGGCTACAGTAGGTAGGCTAGTCTAGCATTTAATTTAAAATATAATGTTCAGAATTGAAAATAGCCAATGTGGCTAGAGCACAGCGAAAGAGGGGAAGGGCATATAAGAGGATATCAGAGAGGTGTATAATCGCATGTAGCATTGTAAATAAATAAAGGTGAAGAGCATGATTCTGCAGAGCAGTTCTATGGGTGGCTTGGACTGACCTGGTTCTGCCCTTTTTTTCATTTGTGCTTCTCAAGAATAAGTGTAGAATGTGCTGGGAATGCAACATCCTGAGATAAAGGCAACATCCTGTCCCCCGTAGCAATAAGGTGTCCTATAATGATTTAGCCCAGTGAATCATGTTACCCCATAGTATAAAACCCAGGGCAGCCTGCTTTCCAGGGTCCATTAGCTGTGGTGCAAGTGGGGCATGAGCCGTCAAGACTCTATCTACCCCAGCTGATGGGGCAGCAAGGGACAAAGAAGCCTTGGATTCTTGAGCCTTAGGGAACCCCTAGTAATGAATCCAATTCTTTGTCCCTTGCTGCCTATCTGTAACTTAAAAGCACATTTCATGTAACTTGTTGTGTTCATGGGTTTTCTTTCTCATCAAACTCAGACAAACAACCAGTGAACCTGCTTCACTGCTTCAATTCTTAGCATAATGGAAATTTGTTGGAGTATTCCAATGAATTTTGAACAAAAGAAGAACATAAACTCACATTTTTCGTTTGAAAAACTGGGCAGATGGTCATCATTTTGCCTCAGTGAGGAAAGCTCAGGAAGGGGCAATTTGGGCAAGAAAAAATTAAAAGTATGTTTTAATTATTTACCATGTTAATTTTGTTCCACTGTTCAAGAAGCAAAGTGAAGTAAGCAGTTGGATATGAGTTTTGAGTTTCAGAAAGATAAAGACCGAGTTATAAAGTTAGAATTTAGAGCTATGGGACTAGATAAGGTCACCTAGGTGGAAGATCTAGAGACAAAAGGGAAGGAGATGCAAGACAGTTTGTAGGTCTTCAAAATTTCTAATGTAAACCGAGTAGGAAAATCCAGCAAATGATACCTCAAAGTGGCCATCAGTGGAACAGAAGGAGAACTAGGAATGTAGGAATACTGAGGCCAAGAAAAGACAATATTTTTAGAAATGTGGAGAGACCAACTATGGCAAGTGCTAATAAGGGTTTAAATTAGATAAGAATAGAAGCCAGATCATTGGACTTGCAAATATGACGACCTTAATGAAAGCGGTGTTGGTGATGCTGTGAGAATGGTAGTGCAGTTGGGTTAGACTGAGGGCAGGGTAGTAGGAGAGGCTGCAGCGAAGGCGAATATATGCCATCATGTCAAGAAAGGTTGACGTTAAGAGACAGCATAAAGGGGAGAGTGGGCTAGAAGGAGAGTTGTTTTCGTTCCTTTCCCTGTTCCTTCATTTCTCTCCCCTCTCCTCCCCTCTGCCCTTTTTTCCTTCTTTCCTTTCTTCTTCATTCTTCCTTTTAAAAGATAGAATTTAGCATTTTTGTATGTTGTTAGAAATAATTTTGGAGGGAGGGAGAAACCGATGACAATAAAAGCTATAGGGAATAATGAGAAGCAAAGTTCTCATTATCGCAATGGGTGGGAAGAAGGAAGGATCCAGGGTGTAAGCTGAGGGGTTTGCCATAGGATGCTGCACTCCTAGCAATAGGCGGGTCAGTGGAGGCTGCGATGGTGACTGGTTGGTCATTTTGGTGGTGGAACAATGAAGGCGTCTTTGGGCGTCTTTGTGATATAGATATTGGTGAAAGAAAAATGACATTATCTGAAAAAGAATTTTCTAAATAGTCAACAATGAAAGATAAAAACAAGAACCAAAAGCAAATCAGATAAAAAAGAATAGAACCTGCTTTTGCTTGATCATGTTTTACATGGACTTTTGGAGTCTCTGTATTGTAAGTTTTTAAAGAGATCATTCATTTGAATAATGATAGTTGTGCAGCTGATTACTCTATCTTATTTCACGATTATGGGTAAATCGCCTTTTTTGGTACGAATGTCTCATGTAAGTGTGTTCTATCAAAAACCTCTAAAGCTTTGACATGGATTTTGTCAATTTCTTACAAACAATTTCTTCATTCATTTGCCAATCTCAGAATTCTGTAATTTAACTTGGAGACTGCTTTTGTTATTGGAGTGTCTGTGCTCCTGTAAAAGGCTAACTACCCATCCTCACCTCCTGCCTGTACCCCCACTTCCTTGAGTATCTTAAATATGTTGTTTTTTCCCTGAACTGCTTTAGTATGAACCATATAATGTCGTGTTTGATTGTGTATGTTCTTTCTTAATACTCATTTTATCAGATAAATTTCTCCATAAGTTTTAAACACTTTGAGGTTGAGGGAGTGACTGATGGCTAATTCCCTACTCCTTCTTTAATGCTTAACCAGTGCTGCAAGGGTAACAAATGCCTAATAAATGCTTGTAGAAAAGCACGAGCGAAATATATTTTTAAGACTTATCAGCTTCTTATTTTGTTGACTTATACCTTTAAATGTTTTTGCAAAAGCAACATATATATATATATATGTTTTTAAAAAATTTGATCCATACAAAAGTGAGTATTGTCACAAATAGATCGCCTCCCACCTCCACCCTTCTGAGCCTCTCCCCAGAAGCATTCCCGGTCCTACTTCCTGTGCACATTCATCTCACTCTGCAGTGTTCTCGGTTGGCAGTCAGCCCTCTTTTCCTCCAGACAGGGTATGCGTGTATACCAGAAAAAGTTCTCTTTGAGTTGAGAGACTGGTTTTATTTTTTAACTGCTGAGAAATAATTAAAAATGAATGGATATGGTTGAATTGTAGGAAGCATATTTATTATTTGAAGTAGTTATAAAAAAAATTCCTTGAAATTAAAAATCATACTTTGAACAGGTCGATTAGTCAGATTTAATTTTTCTTTCACTCTCTTATATTGGTGTAAATATTTTCATCTGTTATGCATAACCAAAAAGTATATTAAACTGTCAAAAAATAAATGATTTCCTTTTGGCCACCATGGCTTGAGGGATTTATTTCAAGTCTGTTGTGCTACTATTTGCCCCTAGGATGTGTAATCTATATTTTAGGGGAATGTGGCTTACTGTAAGACACCTGTATTATTTATGTGTGATTAATATTTGCGTTATGGTGAATGAAGTCTTTTGGCCTTACTTTTCTCTTAGAGTGATTTAATCATTTCTCACAAGAATGTAGTCACTGTAATAAAACATTCCACATACTAGTTTGTTTTTCAGCAATGACAAATGCAATTGTAGTAAAATGTGAATTTTCAGTTATTAAATATGGCATCATGAATGTAATTTACTGGGCTACATCTGCAAGATGCTGCTATATGGCACTGCTGAAGCTGAAACTAAGCCAATCCTTGTTTGTATAAATTTAAATATAAACACTGGTGAACAGCATCTTTAAATCACAATGCTTAGGCCACCAGACTTAATTTTGTGTTTCTGGATATAAATCTGTAAACTGTACAAACAGTTTGTTTATATGGGTGCCTATTAAGATGGTCTCATTGTAATTTGCAAATTTGCAACAAATTATAAAGATCCTTGATCATCCCTGACAGATAATATCATTTGCCAAACTAGGACATATGTCAAATTTCCATTCTGTGGGTCATGAGATATGAACTTTTTCGCAACTTTCTTTCAGAAAAAGCACTATTTCAGAAGAGTGAGGAATTGTAAGAGTTCCAAAATCTACAAGGCTAAAATTCAATTAGATATTAACATTACCTGCCACAACACTCTTCCTTCACAATGGTGACAATAAAACATATTGCTTTTAGCAGTTATTATACAGACTTGGGATCATGTGGATTATTGACTATAAAAGGAATTAATCTTAAAATGGCTCATATTTTCTTTCTCACCATTTGGCTAAGCTTAGCAAAACAGCATGTCTCATTTCATATATGAACATAAAAGGTGATAGATATATAGACAGACACTCTCCCTTTGTGAATAGATGGAAACAGTATCTTTTTTGTCCTTTAATGACATGCCACCTCAAATTTGAAAAGATGCAAAGAATTCTGGAATTTAGAAACTTTTCTTTTCTTTGTATCTTGTCTATTTTTAGAGTTATGGCCTGATTTTTATGCTGTAAACTTGCAAGTGGTAAATATTTTAGTTTTTAAAAAGCATCCTCTTTCAGTATTTCAGAGAAGGGATTAGATTATGTGCCTACTAAAGGCGCGATAGAAGACTCATGCATGTAAATATTGGCACTGTGACATATTAAATATCTTTCAGGTATATATTAAAATTATAAAAGTGCTCAAACTTACTGAGTTTCCAGAGGAAGTCATCAAGAGTATTAAAGAATGATGTTGATAATTATACTAAATTCAACCAGGATATGGTGGACAAGGGCTTTAAAACTTCAGAAACATCAATTAAAGCCCAAGTTGTGTGCAATAAGCATCAAAAATTGATAAAAACTCAAATTTAGGTTTTTAGATTTAGTGTTTAAATCAATCAACTGCAAACAAGATTTAATTAAAGAATATTATTTCAAAGCGTAATTACCTACTGGGATTAGAATGAACCTCTATTGCCCATAATGTTCTCCTACTGTGATCCCACACTGAAAAATGTTGAGTTTTAGATTAATATGCATCTTGTAAGTACAAGTCCTAATCTCAATCTTAAAGGACATTTAAAACACACTTGGAACCTTCTATGCAATCAAGCCCAGTGTGACTACTCTGTCCACCATGCTAAATTTGTGATTACATTTTTTATGTGCATGATTTAAATCGCTTTAGCAGCAGTCCAGGGAGCATTTTACCCTGCATATTAATTACACAAAGGCTTTGTCATGTGAGGGTCTCAGTGGTCATGGTCTGTAATCCAGCTCATTTGAACTGTGAGTACAGTTTTTGAGCATGCTGTGCACATCAAGCCCAGCTTTAAAGCTAGAATAGGCTGAGATGGTTAACAGGTATGGTTCCTGCTTAAGGAATAAATGCCATTTATTTAGTGACATCTGCAAATTAATTGCTTAAAAATCTGAAAGTGAATATTTGTGCTCAGAGGGCTGTTATTAATACATAAGGAACAAGACTCCACACCACAGCATTCCAGCTCCTATTGTCTCAAGCTAGCATTATCTGTAAAATCATATGATTCCTTCATAAAATTCTTCATGTTACAGGGATTTTTCCCTGTTTCAATTTCAATGATTTTTCATCATCAGTCCATTTATATGTTTGGAGCATTTTAAAACTTGTTATGATTTAAAGAAGAATTAAATGAATCTTTAGATATATTTATATATACCTTCGAATATCAAGAAGGAGAAAATAAAAGTGAAAGATCATTAAAAACCATAGCATTTCAATTGAAGAATTTCCAAGTATTCAGTACTTCGATATATGTTGTTTTATTGTAACAGTTTGGTCCTGAAAGATCAGAAAATTGACATTATCTTTGTCCACATGTTTTAGTAGTTTAGTCACATAATATTATTATATCATATATTATTAAAAGAAAAATGGAAGCTCCCATTTGATACGACACTAGAAGCTTAATGTCATGGAAGCCAGCACTGGTTCTTAAACAGGAAGGAAAATCAGAATTATTTTAGTCAATGCCACACAGAGAGACCCAGGACCCATGCCAGAATTTTAAAATCAAAACCAATAAACGAAGAACATGGGCATGTACATGTGTATTCTGAAAAAAGACAGTGAGAATTCAGAACCAATGATAACTACCTGAGTAATTTAATAGAAAATAACTCTGCTTTAATTTCTGTCCAAAGAAATGTAATGACAAAAATATAGAAAAGGCTTTACAGTAAAAAATGACAAATGTTTCAAGATTCACTTTGCTGGGAAACTCCATTGAATCTCTGCCAACAAACGAAGTAGCAAGCAATCTTTTAATTGACAAGTATTACTATATTATCACACATTACTAGAAGAGCAAAGAAAGTACAATATTTTTAAATGTTAAACAATGTCTTAAAAACATAAATGGACAGACTAAATCTGAGCTACTGAAATACTTTATAATATTTAAGTGAGATAAAATAAGAATTGATTCTTTTGTTAAGCTTAAAAATATGCAGAATTATCTGTCATGACTAATAATATTTGAAGAAGATATTAATCATTGCTCAGAAAGAATATTTTTATTTTTTAAAAATATATGTTTTCAACTAATTATGTATAACTTTTCTTACTCAAAGCAATTTGCCTTTTACTTCTTAGTGTCAAAATCCAACTAGTAAAAAAAAAAAAAAAAGTCCAACTAGTAGCTAAACCATTTGAAATTCTTGCTGGAACTCCAAGAAAAGTTCTGCTCATTCAACATTTAATACAGATTTTTTTTTTTAATGTTCCATACACTAGGCAATATAAACAGTGCTGAGAAGAGACCGATAGCTAAACTATGGTCTCTAGCTTAAGGAACTAACAATCTGTAGGAGAAAAATGACAAAAACAAAAAGATTAAAAAGTAATATGCCAAGAACTTTAGAGAAATGAAGAACTTTATTTTTCTCAGCCTCTCTGTCTTCCATTGTCAGATTTATTTTTCATTATGTAGTAAGTGTTTTGCAAATAAATTATTTTCCATATTCTTTGAAATAAAAATTACTTTGGAATAAAAATAGAAGAAATTTATTATTAGCATTTACAAGAATATGCATTCTATAGACTTATTTCCATTTAATCAGAGCAAAGATCATGATTTGATTAAGGTAAATTTGCTGCTCTAAAGGTAAAGGATTTTAACATGAGTTTTCAGTATAGGAAGAATTATGTGTAAGTATAACATTAGGTTATAATATGCAAAGTGTATGTAAAGTCACAGATATTTTTTGTGAAATTGACTCAAATTTATCCTATGGATTGAGTTGCATTTTGAAAGGACTTTTTGGTGTGGTATTTGAAGAGTCAAATGCTACATTGACTTACACTTATGCATCATTGTATTATAAAAAGATTCAAGGGAAATTTGGCTATGCCATTTAGCAGGTCTGACAGCCTTTGTAGGAGTGTGAACACTCAAGAGGCCATGTAAAAATGCAGTGTCTACATCTGAACATTTGTGCTCTCGTAGTGTTGGTTTGGGTTACAAAAGATTGTGATGTTTTTTTAAAGGAACAGCATCGATTCAACCAACTCTAAATATTTTAATATTAATTTCAATTTTGGTAAAGTGGTATGAAGTTTTAGGATAGATATCAAGCTAAGTTAAAGTATATAAGCAGTCTTCGCAATTATCTGAAGATCTCAGTAAAAAAGAATTATCATTAGGGTGAGACTTGCTTCTGTTCTTCATTTCTGTTTGGCCGCATTCATGCCAAAAATTATGAATATTTGGAAACATCCTTGGTAATTGAGTTTTCACTTTTCTTAGGGATGTTTGGCATCATATAGTCATAGTCCTCATTGAATTTTGTAGCCTTTGCAATGATTTCCTAGCAGAGAGAAAACTATTTTATACAAGGCATATTTTAAGAGCCTATTACTGAAATTGGTTTGACTACTAAAGCCTGGTGTCATTCGATTTAAATTTTATCAAAGAAACAGAGTGTTTTCTTAAAATAATCTGTCTTCTAGTTACTGCCTAACACTATTCATAATACAGTGTAACTCATCCCAGAAAAATTTGCTGGAAATTATGCTTTTGTGATCATTTATTTAAATTTCCCAGTTCTTTAAAAAACATCTTTCTTCCCTTAGAACTGTTCCAGAAGTCTGATACTTGGAAGTTAATATGCCCTTTCAGAGTTGATGACTTTTCTGTAATATACTTTCTCCTGTTTACTTCATAGAGTCATACATTAAAGAAAAACCCATAGATTAAACCTATGTAGTTATTTTTCTAATGAAAAGTTTCCCTAAATATCTGGCATTTTATATCAAATTTTAATGTTTCCAATTTTGAAATCTCAGCAAAAACTGTTGATGTGGGTCCCCTTTGATAAATTATAAAGGTAAACTTTAATGAACATTGAATAGGATCACCTTTGCTACTTGGGGTAATAGAATAAAATAAAACAAGCAAACACATTTTTCTTACTGCCACATGCCTCTCCTTAATAATAACTTTTGTCTCTTCTGCAGAAATAGATGCTGTGTGAGTCTCATTAAATTACCTGACTGATGGAATAAATACACAGCCCATAGCTCTGCAGTCCATAGTACACTGAGCAAGGGTCTGGATACCTCAAGAGTTCTGCTTATTTACACATGCCTTGGACTCTTCTCACAAATATGTAAATTATTCTGGTTAAAACTAAATGCTAAAGTCTACACCATTAGTCTTCCACTTCATGATCTCCACATGGGGCTGTTAGAGGGATAATGTACCATACAATACACGGTTTACTTTTAATTAATAGAAAAAAATGTGAAATGAATATTAAATGTAGCTTAATGTGGAAGAGAGCTCAAAGCAGTTTGGTTGTTATTTATTTATTTAGAAAATATTCAGGCCTGCTTCATGATTAGAAAATAAGTAATGCATTACCGGACTGGATACCTTGCTGGAGCCTTTGGAAGAAAAAAAGGCGCTTGGAGAAGCCTTAACGAACCAGCTAACGGTGCGGGCCCTAACACAAAGAGGGGTGCTTCTGGGACAGGCTCAAGGAGCTCTGCTCTGTGCCTTTTGAATCCTAACACAGCTTTTCTCTACACTCCCTGCTGAGATTGTCCCCTGCTCTATACCATACGGATTGTAGGATCTGGTATTAAATCTTAGAGTAAAAAAGCTCATCAAATAGAGCATTTAATTAAAACACAAGATCTGTTTGTCTGTGTTATAATTCAATGTGTCAAAATTAATGCCTCTGTTTTTAATAAATAGAATTACCAATTCGCAAACAGTTTATCACACTGTTCTCAACCACAGAATGGAATTTTAATTATATAACATTATTTACGGCAATGAAATGATTGTGTTTCATAATATTTGCCAACAGCACAAGTTAGGGTTTAAAAAGAAAAGCTCTATTAAATAATCACTTCCTCCGGTGGATTCCCTTTTGTCTCATTCGGCTCACCTAGGATAAGGTAAAGACCTTGGGAAAAGACAAAGAGCATGAACAATTCTGGCTCGGCTTTAAGAGATAACAAAGTCCTCACTGAAGGCACTTATTTGCAAGATTAAAGGGTTTGAAGTAAAGCCTCAAATTAGTAACTTTTCATCTCCTTTTACCCAGACAGCCAGTGTTTTGTAATAAAATAAAGACCTTGCACTTTCAAACCTTCCTGCCAGACAGACTGTGAAACCGAATGCTACTCAATTTTAAATTATTCATACATTCTTAATTGTGATGTTATCCTTATAAATGATAGTAATGGTACTGTTTAAAACCTAAAAAACAGCAGGCACCTGCCAGTGAAACGGGTTCATTTAAAGCACAGCCATTGAATCCTTAATATGAGAGGCTATTCGAGAAGACTCAGCTAGGAGAAAGTCAGTAAGACATTTGATTTTACAGTTTAGAATTAGGTAGCTTGATGTGATTAGAAGAAGGGAAGTGAAATGCCAGTGCTTAATTTACAGAGAATTTACAGATCATTTGGAAAAATCACCCTGGGCTTAGAGAGTACTCGCAGAAGATACTACTAACTCTCCTTGGAAGAGCATTAGCTATAAACAATTGTTTTTGTATTATTTAGCAGAAATCAGAATATCCTGTGAGGCAAAAAAGCCACGTGAAACCGTGAATAAAACATCTTGCTCACTTTAAAAAATATAAAAGTTTGTGTGTGAGTGCGAGTGCTTGGAAAAAAGTTTGTGAGAAGGATCCACTTAACAATCCAAATAGTTCTGAGTATTAAGAGAACTGAGTTAAGAGTGTATAAAAACCAAGGTCTTTACAAGGCATACCACACCAGTCATTTTACTTTCTCCAACATTAAAAAAAATGATGTTGCTTTGAATTCATTTTCAGAATCCTTTTAGTGATATCAACACTTGTCATGGTGTTGGGAGAAGAAATGTCTCTCTGAAATGTGGCCATATTCTTTTGGAACATACTTGTTAAAAAAAATAGCAACTTTTTGAGGTTGTGTCATTTTTAGATGGACATTTTTACATACATCAATTTTTGTAACCTTTTGAACAATTTTTTTTCTGCTTGTAATTTCACATTAAAAGTCTTTAAAAAAGAATTTAGCCGTTAAATATTTTATTCAACTATCGGTTTTCAGACAAACTAAATAAGTAAGGGGATTAATAACAGATTTCTGTGTATCCAACTTTGGATCGGAGACATGAGTGTCTCCAGGATTCTAATGATACTGTTTCAGGTATCATTAGATAATTCTTGCCCCATATCATTAAAGGCTTAGAAGAGCTGGTGTTAGTGAATCACACTTGAATGCCTTGAAATCTCTGATTTATTCCTGAAGCCTTTTCTTGTAGCCATTAAGAAAAGGTACTCTCATGTACAGAAGTCTAAAAGTTGATTAGTATGAAATTTTAAAACTACTCTCCACAAAGCCCCAACCAAAAGGGTTTTTGCTGTTGTTTAGGTGTTTGCATGATTGCTTGTGTCTATTATGTGGCCTGAAGGAAATGAACTTTTTCTATACACATCTATACTGAAAAATGATATTATTTTTAATTAGGATAATAAATACAGTGGTGAGATAGGAAAACTAATAATATTATGCCATCAAAATAAGGTGTTTCAGATTTGAAATGTATCCTTTACTTCAAATTTGAGATTTCAGCATTTTAGAAAATAGACTTTAATGTTTCAAGCATAGGTGCTTGATTCAGACTGTAGAAATGATAAATGCCGGAGGCGATGGATAACCCAATTACCCTGGTTTGATTAATTCACATTGTATGCCTGTATAAAAACATCATATGTACCCTATAAATATATACAACTATTATGTACCCATAATAATTAAAAATAAAAAATTTAAAAAATACAGAATTTGCTATTTACTTACCACCTGTGTCCCTGGGCTCACAGGGACAAAGTGAGATCATATAACCAAAGCATTTAGATAGGTGGTTGATTTCTAGTAATTGGCCAATAGCTGTGAGCTATTTTGAAGGTCAGTTTTAGGGGGCAACAATTATTCATTGTACAATCTACATACATATTCTGTATGGTCTTACTAGCAAATGATTAGGTCATCAGCATATTGAATAAACAGGATGCAATGAGAGTAATCATAAAATCCACTTTATTAACTTGTCTCACTGTTCCTTTAAAACCTTTAAGGGGATAGTTCTTATTGTAAGAACTATCCCAAAAATTATCAAAAGTTTTGACTTAATTCAATATGACATCGTTTTCCAACCTCTTTTTCCTCATGCTGACAAGGGCTGGCACTTGTGGTGGGCCAGGCGTGGCTGTCTGCTCCTGTGCCACCAAGTATATACCAAGTAGAGCCCCCTCCACCACTGCCCCACCATGCTGCAAGGTTGCTAATCCAGGCTTCAGGTTCTGTTACTGTCAAAAGGTACTGCCTGGGAGGAAGGGTAGAGGGATAAGAAAATTCACCACATAATGCTCTTTCTTATATTCTCTAAATATCCTCACTTTTATACTTGAAAAGAACTTCACTTTGTTTTTTAAGAACCAGCTAATTCAGCGTCAACTGGTCAATGTTCTAATAATGAAATTCGCAAAGTGCCTTGGGAACATAGTCAACAGACAGTTAATTCTCCCTGCAGACAGAAAAATACAGCATGATCTCACTTCCATGTGGACTCTGAAAAAAAGTCAAACTCATAGAAGCAGAGAGTAGAATGGTGGTTCCCAGGGACTGGGGAAGACAGGAGATTGGGGAAATATTGGTCAAAGGGTACAAAGCCTCAGTTAGACAGGAACAGTAAGCTCAGGAAATCTATTGTACACCATGGTGATTATACTTAATAGCAATGTATTGTATACTTGAAAATTGCTAACAGAATAGATTTTAAATGTTCTGACCACCAAAAAAAATGTAAATATGTGAGGTAATGAATGTGTTCATTAGCTTGATTAGTCATTTCACTATGTATAATATATCAAAACATCATGCTATATACCATAAATATGTACAATTTTTATTTGTCAATTAAAAAATAATAAAAATTCTGGAAAAAACCCCGGTTGACCTCTAACTCTCAGTATATGGAACTTTGTGCACATTTTTAGTTTATGAAACAATTCTGGCACTTTCCTAACATTTGGCATTATTCTTTCATAGACAGTTTAAACATTTCATTCCCTAATTTTGATAGTAAAACATTCCCACTAGGCAAGACTTCTTGGGATAAGAAATTTATTTATTTATGATAGTTCTGACACTATCCTAAAATTTTAAATTATTTAATTGTAATCATTTTATTTATAAAATATATTAAAATATAGAAAATCAAAACCCAAAATAATTCACAATCCAATTTTTCACAATAGAATGGAAAATATTTTAATTTGAGTGCTAAATTTAACATATTTTTAATCACTCCTGGATAGTGGGTTGAAAAAGGTTCTTTGGCCACATCTGGCCATAGTACCTACAATTCATCAATAATGTCTGCCATGGTGCACAAAGGAGAGCTGTGAATATGCCATCCCCACCCAATATTACCCATAATCACATGGTAAGAATTTCATTCCAGTCATTTTTTTCTACATGTGTTATGTATGTTATAATTACAGTGCTAAATAATAATTCTGAAGTACGTACATGTATTTGGCTTAAAGTATAAACATTTCCAATGTTTAAGTCCACCTCTTACCGGCCTCATTTTCATTTCTGAATTTATTGAAATTATCAAATCATTATGAATTACTCATTAGTGTACAAGATGGACAGGAAGAATCAATCAATCTTAAAATTCCTTATAGGAAAACATACATATAGGCAAGAATGCTGCTTATATTAACTCTGTTAGGAAGTATGTTTATTATGTTAAAGATAATTATTTCATTGATTTCAAAAATTTAGTTTGTAATTCTGTATTAAAAGGATTAGTATTATACCATTTCTTAATGATAAAACTGTTGGAAGAAATTCTGATAAACTCTGAACAGAATATTTTGCATCCTGTCACATTTCTCAGATGGGGGAATGAGCTTCGATGCACCTTATGGAGGGCACGAAGATAGGCTTTATTGATACCCAACCCCCCTCCCAAAATATATTTTTACACATATATACATGCATACACACACATGAATTTGGATATTTCACTTTGATTGCCAACTTTTTCTTTAGAAATTACCACATAAATAATATGTACTAAAGATGAGGGTGAAGGCTTTTTCTTGGAAAGACAGTATTAATTATACATTAATTGCATCTTACATTGATATATTTTCTTAAGTTTTTTAATTTGAAGAAATTATAGATTCATGTACAGTTGTAAGAAATGATAGATCACTTACCTTATACTACTTTTCCCCAGTGGTAACATCTTGTCAAACTATAGTAGAATCATATCATAACCAAAATATTGATACTGATACAATGAAGATACAGAACAGTTCCATCAACAAAAGTATCTCTCCTATTGCCATACCACTTCTTTCCCCTGCCCTTTTTATATTTATAATTTCACCCTTATGGGCATGTTATACAGTTGGACCTGTGTATCTGTGGGTTCCTCATCCACAGATTCAACTAACCACAGATTGACAGTATTTTAAAAAACTAATACAACCATTAAAAATAATACAAATTTTAAAATACAGTATAACAACTATTTATATAGCATTTACACTGTATATAAGTAATCTAGAACTAATTTACAGTATACAGGAGGATGAGCAGAGGTTATATGCAAATAGTATGCCATTTTATATTAGTGATTTTAGCATTTGCAGGTTTTGGTATCCTTGAGAGTCCTGTAACCTATCCGCCACAGATACTCAGGGTTGATTGTGTAAATGAAATCATGTGTTATAGTATGCAACCTTTTGGGATTGACACTTTTAATTTAGCTATTTCCTGGAGATTCATCCAGTTGTGGGTATCAACAGTTTGCTCCTTTTTGTTGCTAAGTACTATTTCATTGTACAGATGTACCACAGTTTGTTTAGCCAAGCACTCATTGAAAGTTGTCTGGGTTTTTTTTAATTTTTAGCTATTACAAGAATGAATTGCTGTGAAAATTTGTGTGTAGATTTTTGGGTGAATGTAAGTTTTCATTTCTTTGGGATAAATACACGAGTGTTCAATTCCTGAGTCACATGGTAATTGCATGTTTAGTTTATAAGAAATTGCCCAACTGTCTTCAAGAATGGCTATGCCATTTTGCATTCTCACCACCAAGGTATGAATGATACAGCTTCTCCAAATTCTCACCAGCATTTGGTGTTATCACTATTTTTTCTCTAGCCATTCTGATAGATATATACTACTATATGTTATGGTTTTAATTTACATTTCCCTGATGGCTAATGATGTTAGAACATCTTTTCATGTGCTTATTTGACATTCATCAATCCTTTTAGTGAAATATATCTTCATGTATTTTTCCCATTTGCTAACTGATTTTTTTAAATTCTTGAATTTTGAGAGTTTTTGTATATTCTAGGTACTAGTCTTTTGTCAGATATGTGATTTGCATATATCTTTTCCCAGCCTATGGTCTGTCTTTTCATCCTCTTCACATAAGCTTTCACAGAGCAAAATTTTTAATTTTGATGATATCCAATTTGTCAGTTTTTTCTCTTATGAATTGTGTTTTGTTGTCATTCTAAAAACCTCTTTGCTTGGTCTAGATCCCAAAGATTTTCTCCTATTTTTTTTCCTAAAATTATATTTCTTTTTTTCCTAAAAGCATATTTCTTTTTTTCACTTTTTCTAAAGTTTGAAATCTGTGATCCATTATGAGTTAGTTTTTGTATAAAATGTGAGATTTAAGTTGAGGTTCATTTTATTAATAATAGATATTCAAGTGTTCCAGCTTCGTTTGTTGAAAAGGCTAACTTTCCTCCATTGGATTGCTTTTGCACCTGCACCTTTGTTAAAATCTGTTTGGCATATTTGTATTAATCTATTTCTGGACTCATACTCTGTCTCATCGATCTGTGCATCTATCCCTCTGTCAATACCACATAATATTGATTATTAGCTATCTAGTAGGCCTCTACATCTAGAAGAGAGATTCCTCTTACTTTTTGTTATTGTTCAAAATTGTTTTAGCTATTCTAGGACCTGCAGCTTTTCATGTAAATTTTAGAATAAGCTTGCCTATGTCTACAGAAAATCTGCTATAATTTGGATAAGACCTGCAGTACACTTACAGATCAACTTGCAGGCAACTTAGACATCTTTACTACGTTGGATATTCCAGTCTATGATCATGATGTGTCTCTACCTTTATTTAGTTCCTTCTTTTATCAGCATTATGGACTTTGCAGCATATGGATCCTGTACTTATTTTGTTAGGTTTACACTTAAGTGGGTTTTTCCAAGTTAAATCGTATTTTGTTTTCCATTTTGTCTTATATTGTTTAAAGTTCCCCAATTGTCCAATAGTTCTCTCACATTTTAAGAACTATATGATTTGAGTCAAAGTTGTAAGCATGAAAAAAAAAAAAAAAAGAAGAAAAAAAGAACTACATGACCACTCACTTTGGGGTAATGCTTAAACTTCTATAATCATTTCTTTTTTATCCTAAAGAGTTTACAATACAAAACAGAGAGCAGAACCTGGAATTATTATTACATTAGTAATAATATGTATTATTATTGTACGTATAAATGTATGACATTGTCTAAGCCCATCACAGCCACACTGTTTGAGAGACTAAGGCTCAAGCAAATATGGATGACACAGACTATGGACAAAATAGATGTATATTTATCTGGATGCTGGATGATAGCTTAAATGGAGTAACAGCTGGTTAAATTTATAACAGAAAAACTTTTTAAGCACCCCAGTTATTATTCATGTGCTTATATGTAATATGCATATGGATAATGGTACTGCAATACGTATCTTATGAAAGAGGCACAAAACATCTCAGAATATTTTAACAGATGACATTAAGAGAAACAGAAACAGAAATTCCACATTGTTCTCTTATCTCAAAGGATCATTTTGCACACTCAAGAAGTGTGTGCATCACATTTTTGAGACTTATGCTGAAAAACCCTATTCAAAGGGTGGTGACTAAGGGACACATCTCAATCTGAGGGGAGGTCTCAAGTATTGCGGTCCAAGTTCACACCCGTTCCATATTTGTATCGATGTGTTTTCATTTCTTCTCTTGTCAACATCCAAGCTATTATGCCCACATCAGGTAAAGTGATCTTTGTGAAAGTTATATTTTGGACCATATTCTTCTATTTAAAATCTTATGGTGGCTTCCTAAAGCACACAGGGGAAAAATATGCATATCCTTTATGACAGCCTGCATGATCTGGCCCAGCCTAACTCTCCTCTCTACTTCTTGTAAGTGTCTCCATGTTACCCTTGCAATTCTGGCCTTCAGTCCTTTCCTCAATCATGCTAAGTTCTGTTTTCTTTTCTTTTCTTTTTTTTTTTTTTTTGACCTCCTCTGATTTACCTAGATCTTCTCTTCACTGGCTTTTATAACTTAACTTTAAAGTTTCAGATTAAATGTGAATTCCTCTATGCTGTCTTCCTTAATCTTTTAGTTTAAAGTGGGTTTGTCTACCCATCTTGCTCTGCTATTCTCTATCTCAGCATCCATCCCCATTACATTAATACAAATGGTAATTATTTTGTTTGTTTGTTCTCTTATTTTTTTTTCCACATTATTTTCCCCAAACAACTGTAAGCTACAAGAGGGCAGGACACATGTCTCTTGTTCACTTTAGCATATAATACAGACTCAATAAATCTATGCTGCATGAGTAAATATTTAGGATAAATAGAAGTTAAAAAAGGAACAAATCTGGAAGGTATGTTTAGACCTACATTTGACTTCAGACATCTCTTGTGTATAATTTTCCACAAACAGTAGGAGATTCTTGCAATGTTTCTGGACTGCACACTTACCCTGAACCAGTGCTGTTGAAAAATTAAAGCGGAAAGTCACTGTCCAGGACCAGGACCAGAGAGGTGATAGCCGTAGTGCATTATTCTCTGACTAGACAATTCCTAAAGTACTGTGTTCCATTTAGGTGAATATCGTTGGTGTTTCTCACTAAGGTATCATTTATATCCCATGAGAATTTACCCATTTTAAGTCCATGTAGTTTGATATGTTTTGGTAAATATATAAAATCATGTTAATACCACCACAGTCAAGATACAGAATAGTTAATAGGGTGATATTTCAAAAGGGAACATCAATTACCTAAAGTGTATGTAAAAGAAGATCAAAATTATGGAGTGAATGGAATTTTTATGCATAATGGAGGTTGATGGAAGGTGTTGGGCATGTTTTGACTTAGAGATAATTCAGGAGTGAAACATGACACTTTTCTTCAAATATGTGAAGAATCATCACTTGAAAAAGGGATTAAATGACTTCAGTGTGTTCAGAAGCAGAACAGCGACTAATATATGAAGATTACAGGCAGGTAGATTTTAGCTTAACTATAAGGAAGATGTTTTAGGAATTGATGTCTCACTAAGTGAGGAGTTCCTCATAATTGTAAGGATTTACCCTGACAGTTAAATATGTCAGGAGGTTTGTAGCAAATTTCCTAACTTGTGGGGGTTAGAGGTTAGAGAGGATGATCTCCAAGCTGGTTCTCCTAAAATATTTGTTGTATGAGTGAGGTCACTAGGTTGGGAGGCTCAGGTGGTGAAACACTCATGGGAGAAGTGTGATCTGAGTTGAAGTAGGCTTTGAGGATTTCAACTAGGCACAGAGGAAGATAGGTGGAAGGAATATTCAGAAGAAAAAGTATTAGAAAGACAAAGGTATGTAACAACATATATTCATTCAGGTTGGATTGTTCTAAATAACCACTTAGACTTTATGGATCATAGACCACTGAAATAGGAAGAAAAAGAATACTGTCTCACATTGCTTTTTTTTTTTTTTTTAAATCCTTCTCTTTATTCCTAAAATGGATTTAAAAGCAAGAGAAGAAAGATTTTTATCTACTTGCACAAATTCTCTGGTCTCCTAAGCAGGACTAATGGTCTTAGATTTACAAATAGCACACAGCTACAAACAAATATATATTTTTCATTTAAAAACACCATGTAGGTTTGCTTTTCTTCCAGGCAGATAATGGGCCTTTTTCCCTCATAGTTCAACTGACAAAGAATTGGTAGATTTTCTCTGCAATGTGCTATTATCCTAAAACTCAAAAGCAAACCCAAATGCCATCAGTGGTTATAAGCCGTGATGTGTTTGAAAATGGAAATTTGACCACTTCAAACAGCAAAATCTTCATTTCCATTAGTTTTATGAACTGTCTGATTGTAGATCAGGATAAAACACACACTATTCTGTAGCCTGCTACGATGCACTAGGCAAGATGATGAAAACAAAGGCAATTATTTGTACTAGAAATAGCATATTTCATTAAGCATTTCATGCATGAGTATTGCCACATCGGCACACATTGCCTTTTGTTGGATTTATAATCTCAAAATTATAGGCAGGTCCTCTATTTTAGTTAAGGAGATTTGCTTCTGGGTATCTTTCTTGTGCATATCTTTTCATTATGCTTTTAAAATATAATATTTTATAAACCACCAACATTCAATAAATTAAACAGTCAATTGATTTGGTAATTATTTTTCCAGTCAACACACAAAAGACTACCCATTAAAAAAACAAAGATAGATAAGTTGTCCTCATCACTTTAGCAAAGGAAATACTAAAGTTTAAATAAATTATTTCTATAAGATTAAACAAAGTAAAATTTCATAGACCTTTCAGAATTGTCAGGAGTAATAAAACATGTCAATAGAAATAGAATGACCTAGATATGGTTTTTTTTTTCCCCAAGCGTGAAATGAAGTTTATTGAGGACAGACAAGATAGGTTTACAAAGCGAGAGCAAGATAAAGTTTTCCAAAGTAAGAGCAAGATATATTCACCACAGAACGACAAACAGACCCCTCTGTCATAGCAAAAGGGCCACCAGATACGGTTTTGAAATATAATCAGACAAATTGAAACAATCTTACTTAAAAAATGATAAAATTATGGTTCTGAATCTTAATCTTGGAATCAACCTGGACAAAGTCTAGACTATTTGTTTTTCTTATTAAGATAAAAATAATGTGAGTAGAAAGCCAGAACTTTTGGACTTTTGTTCTTGAGGAAAATGGCCACAAATATTTTTGATCAGAAGGGAAGTGTTCACCCAGATTGTTGGCATAAATAAAAATTCTCAAAATGAATTTACTGAAATTTTATCCTTTTCTATAGCTCAGGAATACAGACTTTTAAAAGAGAAGGGTCTTCCTGTCTCCAGATTCAAAGTCTTCAAATACGTCTATCGTGGACATACAACAGCCCCTTCATGGTATTTGTTGTCCCAGAACAGGTTATCTGGGTGTCAATCATCCAGCTTTGCTAGTGGCTTTGTGTTATTGTTATTGTAGACTGAAAACTCTTCACACCTATTTAATCCCTGATGCTCTTTCCTGTGCAGTAGAGTTAGAATATGCCCATTTGGGGCATACTTGGAGGTTGAATCTACCACTTTTTAGCTATCTTACTTTGGACAAGTTATTTCACTGTTCTGAGCTTCAGGTTTTCTCTATGAAATGGGGATAATAATACTCATCTTAGAAGGGTTGATGTGAAGACCAGAGAGAATGCATGTAAAGCATCCACATAGCATCAGGTTCATGCCACATGAAATTGATGAAGCCACTATATAAATGATTGGGTCAGATATAAATAGAACATTATTATGTTCAGAATGAAGTAATATCAATCAAACCTGAGGGATACTAGATTTAGTTATATTGGGAGTTCTGAACACTTGACTTTAAATATTCTTATCTTCAACCACTTTTAATAATCATCATTCATTTAATAATCATCTACTAAGTGCCACTGTGTTTCAGTCACGATTCTAAATACTAAGTATACAAAGGTGAACAGAAGAGAGTTCAACCCCCCTTAGGCTCCCCCATTCCAGTGGGAGAGACAGATTCATAAACCAACAGAAATACATGAAGTAACATCTATGAAGGTACAGACAAGCACTGTGAGAGCTTAAGGAACAAGTATTAAAATCCTCTTACAGAAGTCTGGAGAATTGCTAAAAAGAGGTGAGATTTGAGCTGAATTTTAAAAGATGAGTAACAGTTTGCCAGACAGATAGGTGGAGAAAGTAATTCCAGGAAAAGCGTCCAGCATGTACAAAAGCAGGAAGTTGAGAAAGAGCGTAGCAGGGAGATGGACTGCGTGCGGCTGAGTAGACTTTTTATCACATGATGAGAATAGTAGAAAATGAAGCTTAAAAAGTAAGCAGGGATCCTGATACCATTCCATGGAAATTTGAGTGACCCTGGAGGATGTTAAGCAGAAATTAGACACCAGGTTTGCATTTTACAAAGATTCACAGCATCAGTGTGGAGACTGAATGTGATGGACAGGGAGTAGACGCCAGCAGATCAGTTGGAAGTCACCAGAGTGCTTCAGTCGTAAAATCTGTGCCTAATAATTTAGCATTGCAGTGATTGTTAATCCAACCTTATTAATTTTGACACATTACTACTGTGTATATCTACCTATCAATGAAAATGGTCACTATTACTTCAAAATGTTTTTTTATCATCATCTTCTGCCAAAGTCTTTTGTACTTCATAGCAAAAATAAATTTGTCAGGTGATTTTAGGAGTGAAATATAGCTGTGATTTTGTGTCTCTTTAAGTTTTTTTCCCCCAGACTTCTTTTTCAATTTGTGAAAATTGTGTATATGCATTAGTATATATGCATTTTTGAAATAAAATAAATACCTATATACTCCAAACCCAGTTTAAGAAATAAAAGTTTACTAATATCTTTCACAATTCCGTGTGTATCTTCCCCTTTGCATTCTCCTCCACTTCACTGTCCTGAATTCTGTATGCCTGTTCCTCTATTTCCCCTTTTTTTTTATAAGAGCTTGGATAGTCTTGTAATTTCTTTGTTTAAGTTCTTTCCCCTGCCTCCATGACGACCTAAGAAAGGATTAAGATTTCTAGTGTCTACCCTATGTCTGATTGACATACATGAGAATATTCCCCAGTTGGTATTATAGCACAAAGTTGGTGAGGTGAAAGCACATTTTATGTTAGCACAGACTCAAAAATACTTGGAGCACTGGAATGCACATATGTTATCTTTGAACTGCTGCCAAATCATAAGGGAATGTAAAGAAATATGAAAACTACCATATAGAATGAGATATTGTCATTAATATCACACATTCTTTTCTGTAAGTCATTCATGTTTTCTTTGAGATAGTTTTGACTGTAATAATTACTACCAAAAAATTCTAAATACACTTTTCTAGGTCAATAAAAATTGTTTTCTACATCTGAAAAGTAGAGTAGGATATTTTGCATAAAATAGTTTCTATAAAGCTCTTTAAATAGTGCCTAGCACAGAATAAGTACTCAACAAATGTTAGCTAACAATATTGCTGCTATTATTATTCCCAACTCTTTTCTCCCAGTGGTATCCTACTATTCTATTGAAAGAAATACAGTGGTGTGAGATGTTACTGTATAATTTGAGGGAAACTTACCATTAGTGACAAAACACTCCTTTCACTATTTTATTTGGTATATAGAATTCAGTGACTATAAAACTAAAATTCCGTGAACCTTTCTCTCTTTCCATTTCCATCAATGTAATTATCCCTTATTAGACCATTCTTCTCATATTCAAACATGAGAAGAGCATATGATAAACATCACCATTGCTCAGCAATATTCCTCTTTATTCTGAGCCCACTGAGCCAGTCACACATAACTTCAGGTAAGGCCATGTGACTAATTGGCCAATGAAATGTGTCAGTTCTAGGTGGAGGCAATGAAAATCTCCTGGAACAAAATTCTCTAGTCTATTATTTCTCCAATTCTAATCATGGAAAGCATTTGCTGAGAGGGTGGAGCAATAAGATGGAAACAGTTTAGATTGTTATGCTGCCAAACAGAAAACAGCTGCCCAAGAGGGTGACCTGACCTATAGCGCACTTTGCGTGAACCAGAAATAAACTATAGGTGCTGAGCCACTGAGATTTTGAGGTTGTTTGTTGCCTAGTCTGTTTTGACTAATACAAAGTACTACTTTATTTTTCATGCGCAACTAACACTGGCATTCTTGCCTTAAGAGAAATAGCACATTACTCACTTTAATGTACTATCACAGTTCTTGAACTAAAAGGATGAAAACTTGGGAGATAATATTTATTGCTGTTGGAGTTCACCTGCTTTTATTCTAACTCTTGTTCCCAGATATTTAAAATACATAAAATAAACTGACCTCAGCATTTTACCAATTTAGCACATAATACTAATAATCACATAATTTTTGCAGAGTTTAGTGTCAACTGTGAACAAACATATTAACCTGTAATCCTTTTGACAACACAAATGAAGTCATCTAGATAATGATCATCTTGCCATTATTTATGAGAACAGGACCTCATTTTATATCTAGCATCAAACTTAATCAGGTTAGTTTGTGAATGGTAGATCGTTGTGGGTGAAAAACTCTATCCAGGACTGAGCAAGCCATAACAAATGCTGACTGGACATAGTTTGTGTCAGACAGGTTAGACTAAGTTATGTTGCAGTAACAGACACCCTCAAAGAAAGTGGCTTATGACAAGTTCATTAATCCTGTGTACTATATATCTGTTCTGGGTTGGCTATGGCTCTGTTCTGAGTCACATTTGTTCTGGGATCCAGGCTGAAGGCAGAAGCTGCTACCCAGGACATTGCTGGCCTCTTGCATCACGGGAAAAAGAGTATTAGAATCACATGATAACCTATCTTTGAAGCGTCACACATACTCTTCCTTGCATTCCGCTGGACAAAGCAAGTTATATGGCCAACTGTGATGTTAATGGGGCTGGGGTAGATAATTCTCCTACAAGAAAGAGAAACAAATATTTTGAACAGTAATACAATTTAGCCTGAGGTTAAGCGGGAGTTTGTGAGGCTGAGGGAAGGTTCAGAAAGGTAAGCCTTTGGCATTTCCAAGAACACATGGTCAGTATCACCAATGATGATAGCAATTAGACAGTTGAGAAGCAATGGTGAATACAATCAGGGAGTCTGTTTGAGACTAATCTTTATTCCACATGGAAGTAAAAAGTAGGAAGCCTTTATGAGTAGGTCTGAGAAAAACAAGGCACCAGGCAAACATTGGTAAGATTAAGACCAGAAATTTTGAGGTAGATTTTCAGTTGTAAATCAGAACTTGAAAAAAAAAAAACCCAACTTTTTACTATAAAAGATTTCAAGCATAGCCCAAAATAAAATAACAATGAACCTCTCATCTATCCATCATCCATATTCAACAATTATTAAAGTATGCTCAATTTCATTTTATCTATATCACCCTACTCCCTGTCCCCTGAATTATTTTGAAGAAAGTCTCAGACATCATCTCATTCATATTATTCAATTGGTATTTATCTCTAAAAGATAAGCCCTTATAATATAAACATACAACACTATTATAACAAAAATGTAAAAAATAATTTCTTGGAATTGTCAAATTTGAGTCAAAATTCAAATTTCCCAATTATCTTCCCTTTTTTTCTTTTTCATATGTTTATTCAAATCAAGGTCCCAAGTCAGGTCCATTAATGTAAATAGTTTTCATATTATTGTAAACAGTTTCTTTTAAACTATAGGTTTCTCCCTCTTTCTTTTTTATTTTACTTCTCGATTTTGTGATTTGTATTGTTATTGTTGAATAAACAATTAAATTTAGAATGTTTAATCCAATTTACACCAATGGATGGTGATTCTAGCAGAAGACCCATATGTAAAGGCAAGTGGAAGCATCTAAATTGACCAAGCAACTTAGGGAGAGAAGGTTTCCAAAACAAATGGAAAAGTACAACCCATTGGAATGTCCTACACTTACGGTGTGCTGAAGAAAATGTGCCTTGGAATTTTGCAGGCATTGCTGTCATTGTAAACAGGAAAGCTGTGATGTTCTTTATTGCTCTTATTCACAAAATGCTGGTTAGATTACCTTGGACTAATTACTAAACAACATTGCCGATGAGACTGTGGCAGATTGTATTTTCAAGCAGCGGCGACAATGATATGCTCTTCTCTACAACTAAATGAAGAGAATGTAATGGAAGTTACTGCTGATCTGGGTCATGATACATTTTCTCTGGGCATGCTCACTTGCGCACATGTGCTCTCTCTCTCTCTCTCTCTGTCTCTCTGTCTCTGTCTCTGTCTCTGTCTCTGTCTCTGTCTCTGTCTCTCTCTCTCTCTCTCTCTCTCGACTCATGCCTTGGGAGCTCTGAGCTAGCATTTAAGAAATCTGTCTACCCTGAAGTCATCAAGCTGGAAAGACCACACAGAGATTGAGAGAAATGCCAAAGTCTTCCCAGCTGTTCCAGCTCCCAGGTTTTTCTAGCCCAAGAACCAACTTGTAAATTTGTGAGCCTTCAAATGATTCCAGGCCTTGAGCAATCCCAACTGACACTAAGTAGAGTCAGTAGTCCCAACGTAGGTCTGCCATAATTGTGATTTGTAAGCAAAATAAATATTGTGCTTTTTTAAACACCTTAGTTTTGAGGTGGTTTGTTACACAGCAATTGGTATGGAAAAATGAATGACATTATTTGGTTGTGGTTTGACTCTGTTGCTGACTAGTTCCATCGAGGAATTCTGTTCAGTTTCCTTCAGCAGGTATTTATAGACTTCCTACTATGTGGCAGGTATTGTTTTCAGAAGTAAGTAAGACATGGTTCCTACCATCACATAACTTATAGTTTAACACAATTGAATATAAGGGCATGATTTTTAGGCCTTCATTAAATATTAAGTGTTAAAAATGTTCATCCTTTATTGTACATGTGTCATATTGCCAGACATTATACAAGATGTTTACATAATTATTTCATTGTGCCTGAAATTAATCCTGTGAAATAACATTAAGAGCCTCAATTTATACTTAAACATGCTAAAATTCAAAGAATTTAAGTAAAGAGCCCAAGACAACTCGGTCAATAGATAACAGAACTGGAGTTTCTACCCAGATCTGCCTGACTCTTGTGAATGTATATTTTTGGTTGTTATTGTTTTTGTATAATAGAACTTTTCAAATATTTTGAAGAATCAATTTCAGTTGAACAAGGGGTTTACCTATTTTCACGTTAATTCCACCCTGATGTTAAATGATATTTAAAGTAGACTCTTCAGAATGGCTTAGCAAACACAAAAGCCAGCTGAGTGTACATATTCATAGTATAAAACGATTTTGATTGAGATGTTTCCTGTTGCTCTGAAATCTGTTATTGGCCCAGGAATGAAAATAAAAAGTATAACCATGGCAGCCCTAACTCATACCCACCCACAGGGAATTAGAGAAAGCACTTGTTAAATAGATGCAGCTCTGCTCCATGGCCTGAGTTTCACAAGTGCTACACAGACTAGATTTGAGCCCCAACTTGCTCTCTTGTTATGTACCCTTGTATACAAATTACACAGAAGCAATTTCCAGCAATTTGGTCATAAAACTTGGTAATTTCCTGGCCATGTTCTCCTACTGCCATTGGCACTCAACAACCATCTTCCTTCCTCTCCAGTCTTTTTGAGATGATTGGGGAGAAGGGAGAGATGTTTTTCTAAAAGTACATCATTTACGTGGTAAAGTAGTTCTTTCCACACAAGCCAAGTGAAAAAAGAGAGTGGTTCTTTAAGAGAGTCTTTCACAGCGATTACAGGTGCCCCAAAGAAGAGGAAACTAAAATCTGCTTTCTTGGCTGAATGCTTGCTGAGCTATAAAATGCACAGTTCTTTCTGCTATGTCTATCAAAGCAAAAATTATGACAGTATTTTTGGAAGAGAGAGAATCGAAAGAATCACCAGAATGTTCCCTGGTGATCGAAGGAGCAGTTACACTTAGACCTTGTCCATGCTCCTTATCTGGGTACTTCTGAAGGAAAATGTGACGGAATATTCCTGAGAAGATGGGAGCAAATCCAACTCAACCCACCTCTCAGCTCTTAAGAGTATGAAGAAGAGGAATGTGTCAGATTTATGGTGCCCTGTGAACAAGGCGAGGAGGTGGGAAATGAGAGGAGATGGAAATTATGCAGGGCTGCTCTTGTGAAATGAAGCCTTTCTGGAGAGAAAGTGTGGGCTGGGAAGAACCACTGGGGTTGAAGGAATCCAGGATTGCCCCTCTCTGACATCATCCTTTGGGACAGGGGATTTGGGGTAAAGGTGAACATCATCTTCAAGAAAATCTGTGAATTAATACAGGATCCGGGCTTCAGAAAGATACAGAAGAAACCCTGGGGTACCTCCAACAATAACATGCAGTCTCCTTTTTACCTACCTTTCCTCTTTGCCTCCAACCTCAGAGGTACCAGACCCCAAAGAAGAAATAGGCATGAGAGAAAAACCCAGATACTAGCCCCATTCCTTCAAATTCTTTATGTCCTTCAAGTAAGCAGAAAGGGGAGAGGGGAGATCTTTGAATCAAATACAAAACTGAAATTTTAAGTTAGCCTAAAATAAGTTCTAGTATGCAAAAGTGACACAAAGTTATAGAATCTGCACCACGTCATTAAGGTCAGTGCTGTCGCTCTCTGGCATCATATATTTTCGCCTGCATGGATCTCTTTTATTAGCACACAAATATGCAATATCTTAAATGGCAAAAGATATCCTTAACCTATATTGCTCTTCAACTACTGTTCCATTCCCCCATCTAATTTCACAGAAAATCTGTGTTGAAATAATTGACTAAAATAACTTCCTTATTGTATATTCTCTTTCCAACACACTCCAGCTGGGCTTTGGACTCCATCCCTCCACTGAGATTGCTCTTATCAAGGTTGTAAGCAAATCCATGTTTCTGATCAAGTTGTCACTCCTCTGTTATTTTCTTAACCTCTCACAAGCATTCAACATAACAAACCTTTCCTTCTTTCTTGCAATACTTTTCTTTATTTGGCTTCTGGAATGCCGCACAGTCGTAACATTTCCTACTTCACTGGCCTTTCCTTTTCAGTTTCCTCTGTTCGCTTCCTCTGTTCCACCTCTAAGATGGGACTATCTCTGCTCCCTTTTATCTTGTCTATCTATATAAACTCTTTAGGTGAGTTCTTTTAGTCGCTGGTCTCCAGTGAATCTCAAATTTATCTCCTGTGCTAATTAGGCATTCTTACAGGCATAACTGTCAGGCTCTATAAGTTAAAACAGGCCTTAAGCAAAACTTCTATTCCCCTCTCCCCAAAGAACAAGCTCCTCCCCTGTTTTTCCCTACCTGTATAAGTAGACCCACGTCTACCTTGTTGATCCCCACAATTCTTGGAATTATCAGTTACTGCTCCCTTTCTGCTAGTTCTATTGCCATCTCTTCTCTATGTATGTCTTGTAAATTCTGCTTCCAAAATATATTCCAAATCCATTCAATTATTTCCATTTTCACTACCTCCTCCCTTGTTCAAGCCACCATCTCATCTTGCTTGGACTACTGCAACAATGAACTATTTAATAACAATCCTGTTGTTTATGCCCCGACTCTTCAGTTCTTCCCACTGCAGCCTGAGAGATATTTTAAAATCCTGCACTGTACACATATTTCCAGGCTTAAGACCTTCTAGGAACTTCTAACGGAACTAAGCTTATTTCTGCCTTTTGACCTTTTCACTAACTCTTCTTTCAACTTGAAATGTTCTTCCCATAGATTTTATCACAGCTAGCTCCTTTGTGTCATTCAGATCTTTGCATAAATATCACATCCTCAGAGATATCTTCCTAAATCCTCAGTCTAAATTTGCATTCGCTATTGTATAGCACTCTTAATTTTGTTCCAAATACTTATAACTACCTGAGAATCTTCTTGCTTATTTGTTTTCTTCCACCTGTAGTACAAACTCTATGAGAACAATGATGCTCTCTGCTTGTTTTTTTCCAATGTCTGAGAATCTATATCTATTCCTGTCACATAGTAAACACTCAGTACATATTTTCAATAAGAAAAAACATAATTAGGCTTTATTAGCAAGCATATAAACATGTAGTTTAGACATAAGTTTACCCTATCTGCATTAACAACCAACATTTAGGAAATCACATTCTCAATCTAAAAACTGATGCTAGGGAATGAAAAGCAGTAAGCATTAAGTTCTGCTTACTTAAGTAGCTGTGATGTAGCAAAAGCTAGAGAAAATTCATCAAGATAAGAAGTGCATCAATTAGAAGATTGGCAGAAAAACATCAACGTAGACAAAAGTTTCAAACCAGAGGAGTTTACCAAAGATCCAAACCTGTTGTGTGAATCATGTAGACAAATTTTATTAGCAACACTTATGAGTCACAAATAGCAGTAAATAGAAAGACAAGAAACTAACCACAAGGTCAAATGCTGTCACTGAAGACAAGTTCATGGGAAACCTGCTATACTGGAGTGGCAACGGGGAGTGACAAGGTGACATCATGAGAAGTACATTATGTTGCACTCAAGAAGAAAGCAAGAAATGGAGAAAATATTATATAAATAGCAAACCGACCACAACAGAAGAAAGTAAGTGTCATTGTTGGTATATGGGATGATTAGATCATGCATTTAGTAGTTGACTTCGTGGCATTAAATCCTCTCTACCCAAATGGGGGCAGCAGGCAATTAAACCGATATTTCCAGTAGTGCATTGTGGAAGCAGAGAAGGAACATCTAACTGGTTAATTTGGTCAAATAGTTCTATATATTTGGTGTCAGGTGCTCAGTTTCAGTCAGACTCTTGAAATTTGCAGTTCATCCACATTAAACACTCAACTAGGCTGGGTGTGGTGGCTCACACCTGTAATTCTGGCACTCTGGGAAGCTGAGGCAAGAGGATTGCTTGGGCTCAGCAGTTCAAGACCAGCCTGAGCAAGAGCGAGACCCCACCTCTACTAAAAATAGAAAAATTAGCCAGGAGCGTTGGCGCTACTCAGGAGGCTGAGGCAAGAGGATGGCTTAAGCCTAAGAGTTTGAGGTTGCAATGAGCTACGATGATGGCACTGCACTCTACCCAGGATGACAGAGCAAGATTCTGTCTAAAAAAAAAAAAACACTCAACTAGACATTTAAGAATTAGTTAAGAATTCAGTTTGTAAAACATTTTTTTTCATTTTTGGTCTATGTATTTTGTTTGATCTAAACTTGTTGTATAGCTACCTAAAGAAAGGAGGGTTTTACTTTAAGTAACGTGAACGTCATTAATTCCATGCCAATAAGTCGAGGCTGTGATGACTAAGCCCTGACATCCTTACTTAGCAATGTGCCACTCTCGAAATGAGAAGAACAATAGAAAGGTTCAGGAAAACACAATAAAATACCAAAACTCATCAACACTCTTCAAATGAAAGGTTGAGTCCTCAATCTTTAATATGAATAAATAGAATGGTTCTCTCAACAATCAAATGGTTCTTGACTGTCGGGGCCTGATTAGCATTGCACAGGATGAAGTAGACAAAAGGGGTATGTGCTCGCAGGAAACAGAGTTCAGAGAGTCTGAGAAGAGGAAAGGATTATACTTAATAATGGATATATTTTTGAACTCCTTAGGAATGTTTTGTTGCCTTGTGACTGCAGAGCGCTGTGGGCTTTTGCTGTCCTATGTTTCCCTGGGGTCTTATCATGAGATGGTTACCTAATTAGCACACCACACATTCCTGCCCATGTTATATTTGCACTGCAGATGCTTTCATTTCATACATCATTCACAATCCACAGCAATTATAATACAAAGTGGTAAATGACCTTATGTGATAAGTACACTAATAGATCTGTATTGTTTCATTTGGAAGAGTGTTTGGAGAAAGAAGGTGTCTGATTTGTACAATACCTGGAACAGAAAACAAGCAAAAAGATAACTTTGGTCATAAAAGTTGCATCTTACCCAATCTGAAGAATTTTTAGGTAGAGATTTCTCTTTAGAATGAATATAAACTTCCTGACAATTTTTCAATGTTGCACTTTTACTTGGACCAACAGTAGTTGGATTTATTAATTAGAACCGATATTTTAATAAATCAATAGTATCCTTGACTGTTAGAATCAGGAAAAGAGGGAGGATGATTATTTTTACCTAACACTGATCAAAAACCAGTCTTGCACTAATAGTTGTAAAAATTGATGAATAAGATACGGTCCTGATCTTTAAAGTGTTTGCAACCAAACCAGCAGCAATTTTCAAAGGAAGTGGGACTCATAAAATATGAATGCTAATACACAAGAAAAAAGAAAGAAAAATAAATGACTAGGTCTTGTTTCTTCCCTCCTCTCCCTGCTTTTTATACAATGAGGCACCTTAGGAAGTTGTATTGTGATGATTCCTAGAAAGAATTTAGATCATATGAACATATTAATAAGATAATCTAAAATTTTTATAACTAAGTAGGTACATGCATTTTCTTTGCTAGCTAGACCTTATTTCACTGCCTTTTAAGTTTAGTCCACAGAAATAATTTCTACTCACACTTTCTGGATCTATTGCAGACATATGTGAAAACTCTTTCAGGCTTACTTTCTATGATATAAAAATTAAAATGGAGTTTTATCAACTTATTCAATATAATAATTTTAAATCAACTTT